>RQTK01000199.1:612337-632582 GCA_003991915.1 Elysia chlorotica
GAGAGACAGAGGGTGGGAGACGGAGTGGGGGGGGAGACAGCCAGACAGCCAATCTTCATTCTCAATCTTTCTCTTTTTTTTTCTTCATAATTACGTAAATTTTGAGAAAAGCGTGGCAACAAATTTAAAAACATCAGTGTACAGAACAATTGGAGTTATGCCCCTTACGTCAGTAAACTACGATTGTGAAGTATATCAACTAGTCAGTAAAATAAGGATTATCACTTGCTTTTTGTTATTTTATTGTTTATTTAACATTTTAAAAAATGTTATGTAATTCATTCTGTTATGGATCATTTATAAGCAAGCAATAGGTAATTATTCCACTCCAATTAGTTTATTACTGTCTCAATAATTTACCTAGCTAGAAACGAGTTGAACCTAAACTTGAAAACGTGTTACCTGGGGACCTGAGCTTGCTTGGGGTCTGGAGAGGCTCTGTGAGGGGAGAGAGCTCTGCTGTCATTCTGAGGAGGTGGGGGCGTCAGGAGATGAAAACAAGTTTTGGCCAAACGTTGATGTTGAGGCAGTTTAAGATCTCTATAGAGGGAGGGAGAGAATTCTCTCCCTCTCTCCGGGTTTAACGTCTCCTAGGTTCCCCTGGGAGATCCTATACGGCGAATAGTTGGTTTAACGTCCAAAATCAGCACTATATATGCTATATCGAGTTTAGAACAAGATGGAGTCATAAGGGTGAAAAAAATAATAGCAGTAAACAAAATCAATTCAAAGCAACCCATAAAATTTAATTTGCTGCAGTCACTTTATGGTGTCTGATTCAAATTCAATGCTTATCTGACTCTACCCCTTTGTCAAGTAATGCATGATGGAAAAAATATAGGAAAACTCTAACTTTTCGTTGCTTCACTGACTGCTTTAGTGCTTACCTTGGTGAGCATGCGAATACAGGCGGTCACGCAGTTCAACAGCGTCCCGAAGCTGAACCCACTAACGTCACCGTCCAGAGAGGGCGTCCCGAAGCTCAGCTGGAGCACCGGCTGCCACTCGCTCACGTCAACGCTCTGGCCAGAGTGTCGGGATCGAGGATGGAAGAAAAAGCAAAATGAGACAAAGATAGGGTAAGGTATGGTAAGGTAAGGTAAGATAAGATAAGATGTACTTTTATTGTCCAGCCAAGAGAATCAACAAGACTAGAAGAAAAAAACAAAGCGAGATATACAGAAACAAGAATAACAGAATGAGATAACGATGGGTACGGTTAGGTAAGATAAGATAAGATGTGCTTTTATTGTTCATCCAAGGAAAACTATCATCAGTACTGAATCTTTTCAAATATATCAACACAGCAAAATGAATCACAAAACAGACTTTCAATAAACTCTGATCTTCAAACTTTATTTTTTCCTACTGAAAATGTCTATATATATGGAAAATGTGCACGACTGTACCTGATCCAGGAGAATCTCTGGCAGGACTGGGGTGAAATGTTTGAGACACAGCAGAGCTTTCACCACCAATTTCAGGATTCTGGTAGGGGAAAAAAAGGACAAAATCAGCCACAAGTTGCAAATATAGGTTTTGAGCAAGAGCCCCCGAAACAATGAAAAACTATTGACTGTGTGTACATTTTTTTAATTTCAAATAAAGGTTATTTGAAAAAAAGGTTATGTCTGCTTTTTAATATGATAGTTTCACTTATTTTAAATCTCATAAAGCATATTCGGTGCTAATTAACATATTATTAACATATTTCAGATAACACAATATCTGATCTGACTGATCCAGCCTGTTAGTCTCAAATATTAGATACAACTCACAAAAATAAAGAATAAAGAAGCGCTTATTGAGGTGCAAAGTTATATCATTAAATGCCTTTCATTTTCTTGAATGAGCTTTGTTGGAGAAAAAAGACTCAAAACAGAAAAACTTTGCACCTATATAGTCTTTAAAACAAGAAAAAACTGATGAATGTTTGCAGAGGGAACTTATACAGAGACAGGAGTATCAGTCAGCTGAGATTTGCTTGCAATTCAAGAGCTCTACACATGTACAGTCTGGAGTCAAAGTATAAATCATATGCCATTTTAAGATTTTGACCAAGCTTTTTGGTGAGTTTTTTTAAGGTTTAAAGCTGTTAATTAATTTGTAATGTTTAACAAAAAATA
Organism: Elysia chlorotica; assembly: GCA_003991915.1. Taxonomy (NCBI): domain Eukaryota; kingdom Metazoa; phylum Mollusca; class Gastropoda; family Plakobranchidae; genus Elysia; species Elysia chlorotica. The sequence continues at coordinate 614,464 of RQTK01000199.1, forward strand.
GGCAGATCTAAATAGAAAACAAAAATCTTTTTCTCCCAGCATCCCCTCCCTCTCCTCTCCAAGCTTAGCTCTGACAAGCAGACGGGACAAACTTTAATTTATCTAGACTTGATATGAATTCAATCTAAACTACAGGACCTCCGAACAAAACTTCTTCCACCTAATCCTACTTTGGAAAATACATTATTGTAACGTGGATTGTTGGGGTGCTGCACAGTCTCTGTTGTAGAGCCCAGCTATCGGTTATAAAATTATATATTGTAGCGGGGATTCAGACAGTGATCCAACATCCACTGGCTCAAACACAAATAATAAAGTCAACTCCTTCTTGTAGAAATATTGAAGAATAACCTTATTAACTATAAACACGTCTAGGGTATTGAAAATGTTATAATGAAATCTCGACAGCAATCGAATCCACAACTGCAATATTAATCTATGATCAAGTCCACAACTGCAATAGCAATCCGTAACTGTAACACAGTAACACAACAGCTTCTAATAATGGTAACAAACGCGCTCAGACTCTCCGACTGACTGACTACTACTCACAACTGCTCACTGATAACTCTCAACAGCTCACCCGTACAAGCCTTTTATACCGATTTGTAACCCAGAAGATTCGAGTTGTTCACGATATTTCTAGAATATAGTATAACAAACGAGACTACAAGGGACATTACTCCAGTTGACTAGAAGCATTAGATTGTAAACACAGTAACACAACAGCTTCTAATAATGGTAACAAACGCGCTCAGACTTTCCGACTGACTGACTACTACTCACAACTGCTCACTGAACTCTCTCAACAGCTCACTCGCACAAGCCTTTTATACCGATTTGTAACCCAGAAGATTCGAGTTGTTCACGATATTTCTAGAATATAGTATAACAAACGAGACTACAAGGGACATTACTCCAGTTGACTAGAAGCATTAGATTGTAAACAAACCGACAGATTTCTCTAATGTTCTTCACAACCGGGGCAGACAAGGTGAGAAAACAAACTATTCTGAATTCGCTGCAGTTTATTTAATTTGTCTGATGGTAGGCCCAGCGAAGAATGGAGTTACAGTAGTCAAGCCTAGATAGTATAAAGGCTGAAACAAGTTTCTGGGTAGCATGATGGTCAAGGTATGATCTAATCTGGCCAATTTTTCTCAGTTCAAGATATGTCACTTTACAAATGTGATTAATTTGGGCTTCCATGGACAGTTCACTATCTAAATAAACACCCAGATTTTTGGCCTTACACACAAAATTAACAATTTCGTCACCAATATCAATGTGGTCAACACTTAGTGAATTCAGTTTTGCTGTGGTAGCACATGGTACAATTTCAGTTTTTTCATCATTCATTTTGAGCTTGTGCTACCAAGTTTATCCACGGGCAGACAAGTAGAACAAACTAACAATGCATATACTAGATCTAGATCTTTCTCCAGTCTTCTCGTCTTCTCTCTATCCATCGCTATCTCTCTCATCTCCCGTTCCTCTCTCTCCTTTCTCTTCCTAAATAACTTTCTTCAAACAACCACAAACTGGTCACATATATTAAGTAAAACAATGCACAAAACACTGCGGTATATCAAAAAATCAAAAACCTATGGTGAAATTGAAAATATACACAACATTGTCAAATGTTATTTCTATTGCCTAATTTTAAATAACACTGTAAAATAGTCCCAACAGTCTGAAACAATGACACCGAAGTACACCAATAACACCAGAAGCTAGCGATGATAGCGAAAATTTCAATGTCACTGTGCGATACAGATAAGTCAATCACCAAAGACACAATAAGACACGTGCATTAGTAACCTTGTAAAATAATTATCACTCATATTGTAAAAATGTTAATACCATTAATCTTATATTGTATGGGTATCAATAGACGATACAAATATCATTAAAAATAGCGATGACACCCCAACGTATCAACAAAATTGTTAAATATCGTTACAAATGTAGGATAGCGATGTATATTAATTTATCACTAACAAAAACCTTCAACGATATCAATTTTAATATAATGTAGGATAGCAATGTATTTTAACTTTTTAACAATTTAAGATAACAAAAACGTCGAACGATATCAATGAAATTGTTAGATAGAAATTACATTATTATATATCGATAAAATGTTAAGATTGTAATGAAATTGTCAGATAGCAATAACATTGAAAAATAGTTTTAAAAAAACAGATATCAAAATTTAAATCGCATCAAAAAAAATTTAGATGGCTCAATTGATGTTTTGGCAATAGCATTGTAAAACAACACTAAAATTGTAAGATAACAAAAACATCGTAAGGTTTCAATGAAACTGAAGTATATCAAAACAGTGAAATTTATTGACAACATTATAAGATATCATTAGCATTTTAAAATAGCGTATCAATGAAACATGTCAATATCACTTAAAGGTATCTATAATTTACCATTATATCATCTACATTGTAAGTACGAACTACATCATACAATTATTGATTACCTATACAACAATACATTTACTTGATAATATTTTTTTCTATTATATTTGTGTACATACCATGGAGTACTTAATAACAGGCCTATTAAAAAGTAAAGTAAAGTAAGTATATGAATTCAGACCCAAGACTCACCTGTGCTGTGCGTCCACCAGACTGTTGGGCGGCTGGTCCACGTCGTCCAGCGAGGTCTGGTGCTGCAGCAGGAGTTTGCTGTCGCCGTGGCCGTCTCCAACCTTCGCGTGCTGGCCGGCAAAAAAAGATAATCATAGTGTGCGTAATATCACATTTGGGGGGAAAAATTCAAGTCGAATTTTGGGGCGTTAAGCTTTTTTGCTACTCCGATACACGCTCATTACAAGGCCCTTTTTATACGACCATACATTTTGAAATAGTCCGTCTATAGGGAATAATAGTCCTGAAAAGGTTGAAGGGATGATAAGTTTTCGTCATTAATATTTTAGAGTGTTAGTTTTATATTAAACATTAGGTGAGATTGATAGTGTTCCTTATATGAATAATTCTTGAAGGTTATCAAAATTGAATGGGGGAGGGGGTTAAGGTATTGGAACATGTTAGTTACTGAAAAAATTAAAAATTGAAATGTATTGTTTGAAACTAGTGGTGATAAATATATATATTTGCTTTGTTATTATTATAAACATAATTATATTTATGTATAATATAATAACAAAGAAAATATAAAAGTAAAAATATATGGGATCATATTTGCCCTGAAATAACAAAATGGTTGTATAAAGCATCATTTATACGGAACAATTTCAAATTTTTTTTTTTTTTTTGGAAGATATAGAAAAAACAGAAATTTCATGATTACAGTAAACCATTTAAAACGGGTAGAAATATATAATATAGAGTGAAAATTTCTGCATCTATTTGACTGCATCACTTAATGATGACTTCAAAATGCACTACAGTAGAATCCCCTTAAGATAAATCCCTTTAACTATGGCTTTATATCAACTATTCCTTAAGCTTCAACTCCTTTTGCTTTCACTTCACATTACATTTACTGTGTAACATAAACTTGCAACGAAATAAACTTTTAGGCTGTCCCAAAGTGTTTCATTGTAAGCACATTCCCACTGTGCTGTGTACTATGGACTCACCTCCAGAAGGTGAAGGAGATACTGCGGCCGTATCAGGAGAGCCACGTACATCTGGACCATCGCCATCAGGGAGTTCTGGACACGAAACAAGAAGTAAGATTTAGGCATTATTTCAATCAACAAACCAGAGATTAATTTAGACAAGCAAAATCCATAAACAAACTTATTGCCCATTCGATCCATAATAGCTTGAGTAATGCTTAGGTGTACATGAATTGGAAAATGATGTGGAAAATATAAATGTGATCATTACGCATTTGCTGTGTTTTTTGGACCTGTCAGACATAAAAATAATGATAAGAATGATAAGAATGATATAAATAATAATAATAATGATTATAAGAAGAAGAAGAAGAAGAAGAAGAAGAAGAAGAAGAAGAAGAAGAAGAAGAAGAAGAAGAAGAAGAAGAAGAAGAAAAAGAAGAAGAAGAATAGGGGGGTTTGGGGTTGGGTTGGTTTTAATGTCCAACAGCAGCACTATATAGGCTGTATTGTGGACGGGCCCAAGAGGGACGTCTGATAATTTTATGTTCTGCCACACACGAGACAGGGCGGGGATACCATGACTTCTGTCTGAGCCAGTCACATTATACTGACACCGACACAACCAGTAGGGAACGCAACAGCCAGGATTCGAACTCGGCACCTCTTGCGTCGGAAGCCGATGTTCTACCCCTGGACCACCGCGCTCCTCAAAAGAAGAAGAAGAAGAAGAAGAAGAAGAAGAAGAAGAAGAAGAAGAAGAAGAAGAAGAAGAAGAAGAAGAAGAAGAAGAAGAAGGATAAAGAGGTTGAAACATGTGAAGATGATAGAGAGGTTGAAACATGAGAAGATGATAGAGATGTTGAAACATGTGAAGATGATAAAGAGGTTGAAACATGTGAAGATGATAGAGAGGTTGAAACATGTGAAGATGATAGAGAGGTTGAAACATGTGAAGATGATAAAGAGGTTGAAACATGTGAAGATGATAGAGAGGTTGAAACATGTGAAGATGATAGAGAGGTTGAAACATGAGAAGATGATAGAGAGGTTGAAACATGTGAAGATGATAAAGAGGTTGAAACATGTGAAGATGATAGAGAGGTTGAAACATGAGAAGATGATAGAGATGTTGAAACATGTGAAGATGATAAAGAGGTTGAAACATGTGAAGATGATAGAGAGGTTGAAACATGAGAAGATGATAGAGATGTTGAAACATGTGAAGATGATAAAGAGGTTGAAACATGTGAAGATGATAGAGAGGTTGAAACATGAGAAGATGATAGAGATGTTGAAACATGTGAAGATGATAAAGAGGTTGAAACATGTGAAGATGATAGAGAGGTTGAAACATGAGAAGATGATAGAGATGTTGAAACATGTGAAGATGATAAAGAGGTTGAAACATGTGAAGATGATAGAGAGGTTGAAACATGAGAAGATGATAGAGATGTTGAAACATGTGAAGATGATAAAGAGGTTGAAACATGTGAAGATGATAGAGAGGTTGAAACATGAGAAGATGATAGAGATGTTGAAACATGTGAAGATGATAAAGAGGTTGAAACATGTGAAGATGATAGAGAGGTTGAAACATGAGAAGATGATAGAGATGTTGAAACATGTGAAGATGATAAAGAGGTTGAAACATGTGAAGATGATAGAGAGGTTGAAACATGAGAAGATGATAGAGATGTTGAAACATGTGAAGATGATAAAGAGGTTGAAACATGTGAAGATGATAGAGAGGTTGAAACATGAGAAGATGATAGAGATGTTGAAACATGTGAAGATGATAAAGAGGTTGAAACATGTGAAGATGATAGAGAGGTTGAAACATGAGAAGATGATAGAGATGTTGAAACATGTGAAGATGATAAAGAGGTTGAAACATGTGAAGATGATAGAGAGGTTGAAACATGAGAAGATGATAGAGATGTTGAAACATGTGAAGATGATAAAGAGGTTGAAACATGTGAAGATGATAGAGAGGTTGAAACATGAGAAGATGATAGAGATGTTGAAACATGTGAAGATGATAAAGAGGTTGAAACATGTGAAGATGATAGAGAGGTTGAAACATGAGAAGATGATAGAGATGTTGAAACATGTGAAGATGATAAAGAGGTTGAAACATGTGAAGATGATAGAGAGGTTGAAACATGAGAAGATGATAGAGATGTTGAAACATGTGAAGATGATAAAGAGGTTGAAACATGTGAAGATGATAGAGAGGTTGAAACATGAGAAGATGATAGAGATGTTGAAACATGTGAAGATGATAAAGAGGTTGAAACATGTGAAGATGATAGAGAGGTTGAAAACGTGTGAAGATGATAGAGAGGTTGAAACATGTGAAGATGATAGAGAGGTTGAAACATGTGAAGATGATAGAGAGGTTGAAAACAAGGAAGTTAGTAGTTTTCTCACAGTGAGGCAGTTATTTGGTGCTTCAAGCTTTATGGGTTAACATACAACATTCGTGACTAGACTATATCGCAGACGGGACCCCCGAGAAAGACACCCAGGACTCAAACATTTACATTATACTGACACCAACCAAACCTGGCCAGAAGGGGGAAATGTAACCACCAGAACAGGACTCAAACCTTGAAAGTATGGTCATAATTTGACTAAAGCATTCATTGTTTCTAAATCTTATAGCATAGGAAAAGTACAAGCATGGATAAGCCTGTTAATAGGTACGTGAAATGTTCTAACTAAGGGAAAAAAACATGGGTATGTGCATAATTTAAGCAATACATGAATGATCAAAGAGAGTAAGCAATTTTTTTATTTATTGCGCACCTGTATTTCAGGTGTTCAGTTTGTGTTTTTGATACTTTTGGTTATTGCGCGTTTGTGTTTTTGATACTTTTTTTTATTTATTGTGCACCTGTATTTCAGGTGTTCAGTTTGTGTTTTTGATACTTTTGGTTATTGTGCGTTTGTGTTTTTGATACTTTTTTTTATTTATTGTGCACCTGTATTCCAGGTGTTCAGTTTGTGTCTTTGATACTTTTTGTTATTGTGCGTTTGTGTTTTTGATACTTTTTATTATTGTGCACCTGTATTTCAGGTGTTCAGTTTGTGTTTTTGATACTTTTGGTTATTGTGCGTTTGTGTTTTTGATACTTTTTTATTTATTGTGCACCTGTATTTCAGGTGTTCAGTTTGTGTTTTTGATACTTTTGGTTATTGTGCGTTTGTGTTTTTGATACTTTTTTTTTATTTATTGTGCACCTGTATCTCAGGTTTTCAGTTTGTGTTTTTGATACTTTTTATTATTGTGCACCTGTATTTCAGGTTTTCAGATTGTGTTTTTGATACTTTTTGTTATTGTGCACCTGTATCTTAGGTTTTCAGTTTGTGATTTTGATACTTTTTATTATTGTGCACCTGTATTTCAGATGTTAAGTTTGTGTTTTTGATACTTTTTATTATTGTGCACCTGTATCTCAGGTTTTCAGTTTGTGTTTTTGATACTTTTTATTATTGCGCACCTGTATTTCAGGTGTTAAGTTTGTGTTTTTGATACTTTTTTTTATTATTGCGCACCTGTATCTCAGGTTTTCAGTTTGTGTTTTTGATACTTTTTTTATTATTGCGCACCTGTATCTCAGGTTTTCAGTTTGTGTTTTTGATACTTTTTTTTTATTATTGCGCACCTGTATCTCAGGTTTTCAGTTTGTGTTTTTGATACTTTTTTTATTATTGCGCACCTGTATCTCAGGTTTTCAGTTTGTGTTTTTGATACTTTTTTTTTATTATTGCGCACCTGTATTTCAGGTGTTCAGCACTGGGCGAGAGCGCAGAGCCACAGAGTGCACATCTATGAACGAGCGATCTTCCAGGTCGCACTGTCTTCTCTGCATAAGCGTGTCTGGCGAGAACTGGGTCACCGCCACCAGGACTCGGGGTTAGTATTGAGCAACTTTTCACGGACACACACACACACATATTGTGATATACTAAATCCCATTCGAGGTTAGTAACATAAAACTTTACACACACATACACACACATACATTGTATATTTACTAGTAGTTGGCCACCAGGCTTTTCAAGGACACACACACACACACACACACATATTGTGATATACTAAATTCCACTCGAGGTTAGTAACATAGAACTTTTCACACACACATACACACACATACATTATATATTTACTAGTATTGGCCACTAGGACTTGGGGTTAGTATTTTATAGACTTTTCAAGGACACACACACACATTGTATATTTACAAGTACTAGATAGCAGGACTCAGGGTTAGTATTAATAGACTTTTTAAGTACACGCTTATACGCACACACACACAGATACATTGTATATTTACTAGTACCATCTAACAAAACTCGGGGTTAGTATTGATATATTTGTCAAGGACACATAACACACACACATACACACACACATACACACACACATACACATTCATTGCATATTTACTAGATCTCGCTAGCAAAACTCGAGTTAGTATCGATAGACGTTACAAGGACACACACACACACACACACACACACTCACAGACACACATACATTGTATTTTTTCTAAGACTGTGTAATTCTTGTTTCGGGCGGGAAACAATTTCTGCATTATTTAGTAGCAACCTCTCTTCGAGCAACTCTTGGTTACAATGTCTTTTGTTGCAGCCTTTAGTTAGGTTTTGCTAAAACCTTTGGTTATTTCTTGTTGCAACCTTTGGTTAGCTCTTGGTATAACATTTGGTTATCTCTTGTTGCAACTTTAGGTTAGCTCTTGGTACAACCTTAGGTTAGCTCTTGGTACAACTCTTAGGTTAGCTCTTGGTATAACCTTAGGTTAGCTCTTGTTGCAACCTTTGGTTAGCTCTTGGTATAGCTTTAGTGAGCTCTTGGTATAAGCTTTAGAGAGCTCTTGTTGCAAGATTTGGTTAGCTCTTGTTGCAACCTTTGGTGTGTTTTTTTGTGTGCAATCTTTAGTTATTTTTATGCAATCTTTTGTGACAATTTCTTTTGGTGCAACCTTTAGTTACATTTTTATGCAACCTTTGGTTATTTCTTAGTGCAACTTTTGGTTATTTTTTATGCAACCTTTGGTTATTTTTTATGCAACCTTTAGATATTTTTTATGCAACCTTTGGTTATTTCTTAGTGCAACTTTTGGTTATTTTTTTATGCAACCTTTGGTTTTTTCTTAGTGCAACTTTTGGTTATTTTTTTATGCAACCTTTGGATATTTTTTATGTAACCTTTGGTATTTCTTAGTGCAACTTTTGGTTATTTTTTATGCAACCTTTGGTTATCTCTTAGTGCAACCTTTAGTTATTTTTTATGCAACCTTTTGTGACAATTTCTTTTGGTGCAACCTTTAGTTTACTCTTGGTACAACCTTTGGTTAAATATTTGGTGAAATCGTGACAAAAGATGTAAGTGTAGAAACCCAGAATAGACTAAAAAGATAAAGAGATTGTAACCAAATACAGCGAAATAGGTTTACCGTATATTTTTAAGTAAATTGCTGTAGTATACTTATATTTAACTTTTCAAAGGTTTTAAATTTATATTTAGAAAATAACCCTATTTTTATGCTCGGTTTAGCAAAAATCAGTGCTAAAATCCATTAAAACTATATGACCTTTGGTACTTAAAACATTCAAAGAAAAGTGTAGATATACAAATTGCAACCAAACGCACAAACGAGAAAACAAAAGTTGACAATGATGTCCCATGAGAGTTTATCACAGTATGCTAGAATTGCTGTATGTCTTCGTGTAAACGTTTTTAGTCCTCTTTTGTGTTTTCAGGAAAAATGAGGTTGTTTTTTGTGTATTTAAAATTTATATGTGACTCTTCACATTTGGTCATCCCACATGAACAGAAATTTCATAGGTTCGTAACTAGCAACATTTCTATTGTTTTGTAATAACTTTTTTTGCTGATCATGGATTAGTTTTGTTACTTGTAGATCTTTTGTTTCTAATATTTTTTGTGGAACCTTTGTTTCTAAAATCTCTTTGCTGAAATCTTTGTATTTATTATCTCTTGTGGAATCTTTGTTTCCATTTTTTTAAACGTTTCTTTCTAATATCTCTTGAGGAACCTTTTCGGAACATCTTTTTGGATGCTACAGTCTTTGTTTCTGATGCTTCTTGTAATACTTTGGTTTTTCTCGACTCTTTTCCTATGACTTTTGTTACTTAAATTTATATTTTGTAACTATGGTTGGTTTCCTACAGCGATTATTACATAATTTTAATAGTTTTGTATGAACATTAAATACTTCTATTTTGTGTCATTTTACTTTAAATGTTAATGTTTCTTATCTTTCTTATCTTCCCTATCAACTTGAGGTCGTCTGAACCTGGTCGATCTTGCCGGAAGTGAGCGACTGTCCCGCAGTCAGGCCGATGGTGAGAGGCTCCGCGAAGCCAAACACATCAACCGCTCGCTGGCCTGTCTCGGAGACGTGATACACGCGCTCAGGTCGCACTGCCGACATGTGCCCTACAGGAATTCGAAACTGACCTACCTGTTGCAGCATTCCCTAGGTATGTTCCATACACACATTTATTAACATAATTGTTGCATTATTCCCTAGGTATGTTCCTTATACACATTTATTAACATAATTGTTGCATTATTCCCTTGATATGTTCCATACACACATTTATTAACATAATTGTTGCATTATTCCCTAGGTATGTTCCATACACACATTTATTAACATAATTGTTGCATTATTCCCTAGGTATGTTCCATACACACATTTATTAACATAATTGTTGCATCATTCCCTAGGTATGTTCCTTATACACATTTATTACCATAATTGCTGCAGCATTCCCTAGGTATGTTAATTATACACATTTATTACCATAAATGTTGCAGCATTCCCTAGGTATGTTCCTTATATGCATTTATTACCATAATTGTTGCAGCATTCTCTAGTTATGTTCCTTATACATATTCAATTCTATTAACATAATTGTTGCAGCATTCCCTAGGTATGTTCCTTATACGCATTTATTAACATAATTGTTGCAGCATTCCCTGGGTATGTTCCTTATACGCATTTATTAACATAATTGTTGCATCATTCCCTTGATATGTTCCTTATACGCATTTTTTAACATAATTGTTGCATCATTCCCTTGATATGGCGAGTTAAGTTGCCGGGCAGACCAATCAGACCTTTCCTTCTCTACGATCCAAAAGACAAAGATACATTTAAATCAGCGCAGTGGGAAAAAGGCACAGACTCCTGACCCCGTGTTTGTCTCTCAAGACAAGGAAATCCTCGCATGCATCAAGTGAAGTTTGTTGTGACTTGCGCACGAATTTCAAATACTAAGATTTTACCAAAACCTTAACAACAGCAAAACGTGTTGAAAAATAAAGCGCAAAGTGGAAAACAGTAATATGTTCATCAAAATTAGCCCTGCAGTCCACCAAAATCACAGACCCCGTGTCTTTAGAAAGCAATACATTGTTTGCTGGTGCGCGATAGACAGAAACGTCTTAAAGAATATGGAAGAACTGGTTATTAATAGACAGATTAAGAACTGCTTCACCCATTTCACAAAAAAAACGTAAAGAAAATGTGGGCGGATGTAAAAAATATGAACTTTACACACTTAAGGCGAACCATGATGGAACTGAGAAGCTAAAACATTCAAATCCATAAAGTTGAAAAACAAAAATCAACAGGAATAACAACAACAAACAATAACGCTTAAACAAAATATTGAACTGTCGGTAATTGCGCCAGTTGCATTCGGGATGGTAGAAAACACTTTCAAATGTATCAAAAACGGCCCAGCTGCAGGCAACGATGATTTTCTGGCCAGACATGATCACAATGCTGGGACCCGATGCCGTACGCTGATTGGTTACCTCCATGTCAGACGTCATTGACAGGGAAAGGGACACTCAAGTTTTGAAGCACGCAATTTTGTCGCCATCCTGAAACCAGGCAAACTTGCAGAGGAGCCATCTAGTTATAAAGGCGATTGTCTTGCTCGGCTCCCTAGCCACCTAGTTATAAAGGCGATTGTCTTGCTCGGCTGCCTAGCCACCTAGTTATAAAGGCGATTGTCTTGTCACACCAAAATCACAGACCCCGTGTCTTTAGAAAGCAATACATTGTTTGCTGGTGCGCGATAGACAGAAACGTCTTAAAGAATATGGAAGAACTGGTTATTAATAGACAGATTAAGAACTGCTTCACCCATTTCACAAAAAAAACGTAAAGAAAATGTGGGCGGATGTAAAAAATATGAACTTTACACACTTAAGGCGAACCATGATGGAACTGAGAAGCTAAAACATTCAAATCCATAAAGTTGAAAAAACGTAAAGAAAATGTGGGCGGATGTAAAAAATATGAACTTTACACATATGCATGGCGAACCATGATGGAACTGAGAAGCTAAAACATTCAAATCCATAAAGTTGAAAAACAAAAATCAACAGGAATAACAACAACAAACAATAAAGCTTAAACAAAATATTGAACTGTCGGTAATTGCGCCAGTTGCATTCGGGATGGTAGAAAACACTTTCAAATGTATCAAAAACGGCCCAGCTGCAGGCAACGATGATTTTCTGGCCAGACATGATCACAATGCTGGGACCCGCTGCCGTACGCTGATTGGTTACCTCCATGTCAGACGTCATTGACAGGGAAAGGGACACTCAAGTTTTGAAGCACGCAATTTTGTCGCCATCCTGAAACCAGGCAAACTTGCAGAGGAGCCATCTAGTTATAAAGGCGATTGTCTTGCTCGGCTGCCTAGCCACCTAGTTATAAAGGCGATTGTCTTGCTCGGCTGCCTAGCCACCTAGTTATAAAGGCGATTGTCTTGCTCGGCTGCCTAGCCACCTAGTTATAAAGGCGATTGTCTTGCTCCGATGCCTAGCCACCTAGTTATAAAGGCGATTGTCTTGCTCGGCTGCCTAGCCACCTAGTTATAAAGGCGATTGTCTTGCTCGGCTGCCTCAATACAATTTGGAAAAGAAGCATCCTTACAAGGGTCACTCCTATTTTCACCCACGCATTGCTATTCAACAGGCATATTTAAACGTTTAAAAAAAACCAACAACAACAACAACAACAACAACAACAACAACAACAACAACAACAACAACAACAACAACAAAAACATGCATATTTAAGACCATAGAAATCAGTACAGAAGAGAAAACACTGAACGCTGGAGCAGTCTTGGTAGACCTGTCTCTCTGTCGGCACATTCTGGTACAGTTTGAACAGGAGGACTCTGGCTAAAACGTTCTAAGCTGATTCCTTGCTCAAACATTTTTAAAAGCTTATCGGACTCTGGCTAAAACTTTCTAAGCTGATTCCTTGCTCAAACATTTTTAAAAGCTTATCGGACTCTGGCTAAAACTTTCTAAGCTGATTCCTTGCTCAAACATTTTTAAAAGCTCATCGGACTCTGGCTAAAACGTTCTAAGCTGATTCCTTGCTCAAACATTTTTAAAAGCTTATCGGACTCTGGCTAAAACGTTCTAAGCTGATTCCTTGCTCAAACATTTTTAAAAGCTTATCGGACTCTGGCTAAAACGTTCTAAGCTGATTCCTTGCTCAAACATTTTTAAAAGCTTATCGGACTCTGGCTAAAACGTTCTAAGCTGATTCCTTGCTCAAACATTTTTAAAAGCTTATCGGACTCTGGCTAAAACGTTCTAAGCTGATTCCTTGCTCAAACATTTTTAAAAGCTTATCGGACTCTGGCTAAAACTTTCTAAGCTGATTCCTTGCTCAAACATTTTTAAAAGCTCATCGGACTCTGGCTAAAACTTTCTAAGCTGATTCCTTGCTCAAACATTTTTAAAAGCTCATCGGACTCTGGCTAAAACTTTCTATGCTGATTCCTTGCTCAAACTTTTTTAAAAGCTTATCGGCCATGACAGGCACAAAACAGTTGTACGTCATTCTAGGTGAAGAGAAAAGCAGAACAGGCAATAAAAGAACTGAATTGCCACAGGGCTCAGTAATCGCGTCCACTCTATTAAATGTATATTATCATCAACATCTATTTAATGTATATTATCAGCGACATCTATTCAATGTATTATCAGCGACATCTATTCAATGTATATTATCAGCGACATCTATTCAATGTATATTATCAGCGACATCTATTCAATGTATATTATCAGCGACATCTATTCAATGTATATTATCAGCGACATCTATTCAATGTATATTATCAGCGACATCTATTCAATGTATATTATCAGCGACATCTATTCAATGTATTATCAGCGACATCTATTCAATGTATATTATCAGCGACATCTATTCAATGTATATTATCAGCGACATCTATTCAATGTATATTATCAGCGACATCTATTCAATGTATATTATCAGCGACATCTATTCAATGTATATTATCAGCGACATCTATTCAATGTATATTATCAGCGACATCTATTCAATGTATATTATCAGCGACATCTATTCAATGTATATTATCAGCGACATCTATTCAATGTATTATCAGCGACATCTATTCAATGTATTATCAGCGACATCTATTCAATGTATTATCAGCGACATCTATTTAATGTATATATCAGCGACATGCCTACCACTCAATCATTCAAACTTGAATTTACAGACAACTGTGGGTTTTCTAACACACATAATTGTTTAACAGCTGGGTGCACTTTGAAAAAGTACTTCGCCAAGACACCACTGCCTTTAAAGAATATTTGGATACATTATGCCTCAAAATGAAAGCACCAAAACCAGTGTCACTAGTGTTTCACTTAAAAAAATAACCAGGCAACATTCGTGACGGGGAAACAATTTTCCCAACACATCAAAATCGTAATTGTCTGAGGCCACACCGCATATACAGTTCACCTAGCGCAAACCTCTAAAAGAATGTGTAAATATGATGTGTAGTTACGATGTACAAACACGATGTGTAAATACGATGTGTAAATACAATGTGCAAATACGATGTGTACATACGATATGTAAATACAATGTGCAAATACGATGTGTACATACTATGTGTACATACGATATGTAAATACAATGTGCAAATACGATGTGTAAATACAATGTGCAAATACGATGTGTACATACGATATGTAAATACGATGTGCAAATACGATGTGTAAATACGATGTACGAATACAATTGTACATACGATGTGTAAATACGATGTGCAAATACGCTCCCTAAAAAGTGCCTTTTCAGAAAGCTGGCAGTGACAGCTTAGCTAGCTATGTGCTATAGCCGAGTACACCCAGCTTTTGGGCACAAAAAAGGGAAAAATCAGTGAAGATTATTACAGGTCCTTTTAGTTCAACGCCTGTTTAAGTGGCTTACTATCATTCGTCCAATATTTCCAACTTATCTTAGGCGAGAAGAAGCTAATCAAATAAATTTGAAAAAAAAAAACTGAAAGATTAAAATGGCAGACGCGCCTCCTCAAACAAGTCACTAACAATGTATTACAAAAATCAAGACTAAAATCTAGACTAAAATCCAGACGCCATTCATTCTATTGAAAAGCCATTGTGGGTTTCAACATGATAGCAACGTGGAGAGATTAGGAAAAAATGAAACCAACGGACAAAATCTATTTAAAGATCCATCACAGGTAAAATTATAGATTAACCTGGCCACTTCATGTAAAGGACATCCTGTTCCAGGATTTAAAACAGAAAAGAAAACACTGGATCATAACTGATTGCGAACCAGACACAGACGAAAACAACCCTAATATAAGCATTTATGACAACTTAGGGAATCACCCACGTGTGCTCGATGTAATGAAAATCCTGAGACAACTGCTATATAATCCTTGACAAAGAATATAGTAGTTCAGGCTATCTATGACAGGTTAAAATCTTGGATTAAAGGTTAAATCTAGTGGTGTAGCTATACCATACAATTGCTTCTGTATGGTGATGTTGCAATATCAAAATTTTATTCCATTTAACGATGTTGTCAGATTGTCCCATCAAGATCTTATACCATTTAACGATGTCAGAATGTTCGATCAAGATCTTATACCATTTAACGATGTTGTCAGATTGTCCCATCAAGATCTTATACCATTTAACGATCTTGTCAGATTGTCCCATCAAGATTTTATACCATTTAACGATGTTGTCAGATTGTCCCATCAAGATCTTATACCATTTAACGATGTTGTCAGATTGTCCCATCAAGATCTTATACCATTTAACGATGTTGTCAGATTGTCCCATCAAGATCTTATACCATTTAACGATGTTGTCAGATTGTCCCATCAAGATCTTATACCATGTAACGATGTTGTCAGATTGTCCCATCAAGATCTTATACCATGTAACGATGTTGTCAGATTGTCCCATCAAGATCTTATACCATGTAACGATGTTGTCAGATTGTTCCATCAAGATCTTATACCATTTAACGATGTTGTGAGATTGTCCCATCAAGATCTTATACCATTTAACGATGTTGTGAGATTGTCCCATCAAGATCTTATACCATTTAACGATGTTGTCAGATTGTCCCATCAAGATCTTATACCATTTAACGATGTTGTCAGATTGTCCCATCAAGATCTTATACCATTTAACGATGTTGTCAGATTGTCCCATCAAGATCTTATACCATGTAACGATGTTGTCAGATTGTCCCATCAAGATCTTATACCATTTAACGATGTTGTCAGATTGTCCCATCAAGATCTTATACCATTTAACGATGTTGTCAGATTGTCCCATCAAGATTTTATACCATTTAACGATGTTGTCAGATTGTCCCATCAAGATCTTATACCATGTAACGATGTTGTCAGATTGTACCATCAAGATCTTATACCATGTAACGATGTTGTCAGATTGTCCCATCAAGATTTTATACCATTTAACGATGTCAGATTGTTCCAAGTGGTAATATTGTAAGATTCTGTACGATTTAAGGATGTTGTCAGATTGTTTCATGTGGCGATATTGTCAGATTGTTTCATGTGGTGTTAATGTCAGATTGTTTCATGTGGTGATGTCGTCAGATTGTTTCAGGTGGTGATATTGTAAGATTGTACAATGTAGTGATGTAACAATATTGTGTACATCATGTTGACATGGTGATATTCTCGGATTGTATAAAAATTAATGGTGATCTTGCAAGATTGCAAAGCGTATGGTGGTGGTAGGCAGAGTGTACAATATTGAGATGTTACCATATTTTGCCCCATAGCCATGTTGCCATTTGCTAGATTTCCGTTACCTTATATGGCTGATTTTGCTAGATTGAAAACAATGAATGACCTTGTTGTTTTCCTACCAGGCGGAGATAGCAAGACTCTGATGATAGTCCAGGTTGCCCCTGGTAACCAAAACGTCCGGGAGACGCTGTGCACGCTGACCTTTGGCCAGAGAGTTAGCGCCGTAAAGTTTGGGCAAGCATCCAGCCACAGAGAGGTGAGATTGACGGCGGTTCGAATCTGTTATATGATAGAGATATCCAGCTATAGAGAGGTGAGAATGACGGTGGTTCAAATCTGTTATATTATAGAAAAGTCCAGCCATAGACAGGTGAGATTGACGGTGGTTCAAATCTGTTATATTATAGAGAGATCCAGCCATAGAGCGGTGAAATTGGCGGTGGTTCAAATCTGTTATATGATAGAGAGATCCAGCTATAGAGAGGTGAGATTGGCGGTGGTTCAAATCTGTTATATGATAGAGAGATCCAGCTATAGAGAGGTGAGATTGGCGGTGGTTCAAATCTGTTATATTATAGAGAGATCCAGCCATAGAGAGGTGAGATTGAGGGTGGTTCAAATCTGTTATATTATAAGGAGGTCCAGCCATAGAGAGGTGAGATTGGCGGTGGTTCAAATCTGTTATATTATAGAGAGATCCAGCTATAGAGAGGTGAGATTGAGGGTGGTTCAAATCTGTTATATTATAGAGAGGTCCAGCCATAGAGAGGTGAGATTGAGGGTGGTTCAAATCTGTTATATGATAGAGAGATCCAGCTATAGAGAGATGAGATTGAGGGTGGTTCAAATCTGTTATATTATAGAGAGATCCAGCTATAGAGAGGTGAGATTGGCGGTGGTTCAAATCTGTTATATGATAGAGAGATCCAGCTATAGAGAGATGAGATTGAGGGTGGTTCAAATCTGTTATATTATAGAGAGATCCAGCCATAGAGAGGTGAGATTGAGGGTGGTTCAAATCTGTTATATTTATTATAGAGAGATCCAGCTATAGAGAGGTGAGATTGGCGGTGGTTCAAATCTGTTATATGATAGAGAGATCCAGCTATAGAGAGGTGAGATTGAGGGTGGTTCAAATCTGTTATATTATAGAGATATCCAGCTATAGAGAGGTGAGATTGACGGTGGTTCAAATCTGTTATATTATAGAGAAGTCCAGTCATGGAGAGGTGAGATTGAGGGTGGTTCAAATCTGTTATATTATAAGGAGGTCCAGCCATAGAGCGGTGAAATTGGCGGTGGTTCAAATCTGTTATATTATAGA
>RQTK01000200.1:0-62500 GCA_003991915.1 Elysia chlorotica
CTAAACAAATACAGTACTCACAAAACGAACATTAAAAATAACACAGAAAATTTTAAAACAATATTGGTCCACAACCGAAACTTAAAGTCACTTACTTTATATCCATTAAAATGTGTATAAAGTGCATACCACCGGTGTGTAAACTTTCCTTAACTTCTCGTGCTCACTCAGTCACTGTGTCCATAATTAATTCAGTCTCAAACAAGAGGATGTCCATGAATAATATGAAAAACAAATAGAAGTACAATTAAACAATGGTGAAGGGTGTCCCCTCCAAATGTTAGGGACAAGCTCAGGGTTCGAATCAGTTTATCTCTTCGACTGCATATTAATTTGTAATCTAAATGTAATATCGACTTGTGTCACATTTATAACGTTTATTAACGAGTACGAACATCAATTAATAAAATGTAAATGATTGAACAAGTCAGTTGGTGGCTTGGATCAAGAAATCTATTTTGTTACAGTATAAATGAGGAAACAATTAATGGATGTGTAATACAATATAATGTCAATAATTCTAACAATTATATATATTTATTTTGACTGCATTAAAAACGATTTACTATTATATCTTCTTTTATAAATGACATAAATACACGACACAACTCAAACATACCTGGACTGATACCCAAACTTACAAACTGCTCCGCTACATACCGACGACACAGGGACAAGAGAGAGCGACTACGTGAGTACTGCCGCTTTTATGGGCGAGTACATGTTTACAACACAGACAGAGAACCAATCATAAATCACCGACAACAACGACGAACCAATTGAATGTTATGAGCAGAAAAATGCTGACGTGACATTTAAGCAAGGTAGTTATTCATGAATTAGTAAAATAACACAGATTAGATTTAAGTCATAAAACATAACATAATACTTCCTAACACGTAATAACCAGCTGACTGTTAACTTATGAGCTCATACAGATTGTCATTGTTATCTCTCGTGTTGTTTGGTGACCTAGTACTATAGATGCATCCAACGAGTAGTCTGCCTCCGTCCTTTAGCTGTATCTCCACCCATACGTTGTCTTTAACCTTATCTTGCTCTGCAATTAACACTTCCTGGGCTTTCAGAAACTTGTTCACATAGATCAGTACACCTCTGTCAGCAGTGTCTGCATCAATCTTGCTAAAAAATGATGATGATGATGATGATGATGATGACCTGCCCCTCCACGGACACAGCCCTTCGTCGATGCAGATGTTCTCATCAGGCTGGTAGGCATACCCATCCATCTCCACCTCCACTCGCTGAACGGCCAACTTAAAATTTTTTGGTACAATCTCAGTGAGACAGACAACATCTGGTTGTTCAATCTCGATAAGATGGTGAAACTCTGCTCTCTTGTTTAAAAAACCATCGACATTTGAATAAATGCAACTTAAAGAATCATTTGCAACTGTCAAACTAGAACTATTTTTAGAAACATTTGCAACTGTAGAACTTGAACAATTCTTAGAAACCTTTGTAACTGTAGAACTTGAACAATTTTTAGAAACATTTGTAACTGTAGAACTGGAACAATTTTCAAAACTATGTACATTCTTCTCTGCTGCTCCCTGCTCCACTACTTGTCTCCGCCCTCTGTCCTTGCGATGTTCACCACTTTGTTCCTTCTTATCGCCCATATCTCGTTTCCTCCCTTTGCTTCTGTTTCCTCTCTTTTCTGATTTCTCAGAGTCACAAGGTTTCTCATTTCCTGTCTTTCCAAAAAAGTCATATCTTTCTTTACCACAATTTGGTGAAAACTCTTGTCTTTGTGTTCTTTTAGTTTTCGGCCTGATTTCAATATATTCTGTGCCTGATTTTGGGTTTGAACCTGCACCAATAATGGACGTGGACCTTTCCCCTTCTCTGCCGTTAGAGAATTGTCATTTATGTATGAATCCTGTTCGTCCTATCATTGTCATGTCACTAAATGTATTTCATTTCTCATCTGTTTTAGTGATGGCTTTATCATTGTTTGAAGTTCAATAAAGACCACTGAAAACAAATACCCAAAGTTATTTAAATGTACCCAAAGTTATTTATGATAAAGCCATCAAAAAGACATCTTGGAAGTTCTTGGTAAATTGCTGTTAAGGTTTCGGAGTCCTTGTTACAACTAGACCATCAGAAATAGACAACCATGTCTGACATTCAATGCCCAGCACCGAACTGCACCACCACTTGGCCTTCAACCACAGTACCGGAGGTCCTCCTCAAGCTCATCGACCTCCACGAGAGGACGGCCCACCCGACTTCACTTCTCACTTCTTAAGGAAAGATCTCACTAGAAGCTATGGTGCCCTTGCCTCCTCCGATGAGGCCACCATCTTGAAGAACATTAAGTCCTTAGCAGTGAGGCAGGAGAACATTATGGTGGCCAGAGTCCATCTCCATCAACTCAAACAGGACAGAGATGAACCAGTCCGGGCATTTGCCGCTCGACTGAAAGGACAAGCAAATGTGTGCCAATACAGTGTTGACTGTCAGTGTGGCAATAAAGTAGATTACAGCAGCCACATGATTCAAGATGCCCTGATACGTGGCATAGATGATGATGAAATCAGGCTGGATGTTCTGGGTTGGTCGAAGCAAGAGATGACCCTAGAAGAGACTCTAAAATTCATCGAAGCCAAAGAGAGTGGCAAGCGATCTGTCACTCACCTCCATGGCACCACTACCACCACCGCTGCTTCCACAAGTTCCTATCGGCGACAGGAAAGAAGTCGGCTTAGCCCTCAGGCTAAACAAGAAACCAAAGCATGCGGCTATTGTGGACAGAATGGACACTCCAGCAACAGACAGGACCGCCTAAAAACTGTTCTGCATACAACCACTCCTGTTCCAATCAGAACTTTGGGGCTGGGAAGTTTTTGATGGCCTCTAGTGATTTCTGTCACTTTAGTTTCAAAATCCTTGACTTTGCTTTCTAGTGCGTCTTGTCTGGCCGAGAGACGACTTAGGCTTGCCATAAATCCACTGGCAAACTTGTTGCACTTCTGCAAAACCAGTGAAGTTCTTGAGATGTGTCTTTATCTCTATCAGCATCCTGAATTGCCTTGTAAAGTGCTTCATTTACATTCTCGCATACAATATGATGCCAAACTTCACACAGATCACATTTCAATCCAAGGTCTTTCTTCCCGACTTCTTTGTCACACTTTCCACACAGAGAAATCTCTTTCTTTGTTTGCCTTGCTTTACTACGGTCTGAACTCATCTTTATTTTGATTGACGCCACAAGCTAGTAAGTTTTACACACAATGTCCTCTGGTCTATGTATAGACGTTAGGTCTGCTTCAAATTATGTTTTCAAATTTATGACTTCATTGAAGCGCTTGCAAAGGGAATCAA
This sequence comes from Elysia chlorotica, assembly GCA_003991915.1. Taxonomy (NCBI): domain Eukaryota; kingdom Metazoa; phylum Mollusca; class Gastropoda; family Plakobranchidae; genus Elysia; species Elysia chlorotica. The sequence continues at coordinate 3,355 of RQTK01000200.1, forward strand.
CAAACGGCTCGATCTTCGCCTTGCTTTCTGCCTCTGGTTGGCCTGTCTGCAACATTGTCTGAAAGATAGTAAAAAATCTTTCTCTACTAAAAAGCTGGTGGCAAGCTGGAGTCTAATAATACCATTCTCTAGACCAGAAGTCCTTGATCACTGGCCGAGGATCAAATCAAGTCCCATCAGTGTCATCACAGCGAAAAACTTGTAGAGTTCAGCTCTGGTGACGGGAGTCCAAGAGGCAAAGCGTGATCTTTTTCGGGAAGGGTTGTTTTGCTGGCAGGTGGTTAGCACACGATTTTTCTTCCTTTCTGCCGCAGACATGCCCCTCCTCTTCGCTCTGTCACAGCAAACTTTGCACTGGCGTCGGACTTTCCGGTCACCAGCTTCAGTCGGGGGACACGCCTCAATGAAGTGGTTTTCCTTGAGTCGATTGAGGGGCAAGTTGACGACTTCTTCAGCTTGGGCAGTTGTATCCTTAACAGAGGCAAGGGAGACAATAAGTTCTTTCACGACTTGGGAAAGAGTAACCGTTCTTCTTCTGTGCTGCCTTCGCTGCACATTCAGCAAAATCATCGTTTGAATGCTGGCTAGGGTCAGCAAGTGGAAAAAAGGTTTTTTCCACCACTTTTGTTGTTTTCTCCTCATCGGAAAAAAAGAAATCAGCTGGTGTGAGTGGTCTACTCCAGACATGAACTTTACATAGTCGATCACACTGAGGGGCTACTCCTTCACCTTAAAGCGGCCTATTGTCTCACGCAACTGTGGAAGGTGACAGCTTGAAAGTGTTATCACCTCACGCTTGTCTGTCCAACGGTTGGCAATGAGCTGGCCTTTGCGACGATAATCCAGCTCACATGGTGTCTATCGAGCTTCGAACAAGTCGCGGGGCATCCCGATGCGATTTCGGCGACAAGTTCCAGCAAGAGCTGTTTCCGAGTTCTTGAGGCGTTCCCACAGTTCTGGGCCGCAGTAATAGTTATCGACATAAAGACAGGGGTGTGGCAGTCTGCAAATAATGCCTCCACAGGTCCTGTTTTTTTTAAAGAAAATAATAATGAAACATTTTTGTAAGATTTCATAGATACAAATTGAAAATAGAAAATTTTTGTTCAAAATACATGTAGGTTTAAAAAATTAACAACTTTGGTAGAAAATGAATAAAATTTACCCCTTCACTCCAGTGAGATATAATAATATATAATATATATAATAATTCACTTATAAAGTGCCAAAATCCACAGTAGTGCTCTATGGCGCTTAACATTAATAAAAACACTCACATACTATCTGAACACACACACACACCCATTCTATCTATGAATCCCATAGATACCACAACATCGTCCTAAGTATATGCTTTTCTAAACAAGAAAGTTTTTAGTTTTGACTTGAAATGGTCCAAAGATGGGGACTGTTTAATTGAGATGCATTTTTAAGTAAAGCACAACTAAACACGTTATAAAAAAAAGGTTTGGCTTTCTAGGTAGATCTGTGAGGGGGGACAATAAAAATTCTAAGATTTCATAGATCCAACCAAATCTATCATTTACAGCTAATTTCTTTTGTTGTGTACCATTAAACCTTCATGTTTGGTGAATTCCTTTAGCTGTTTCTCACTGACACGTTTTCTCCACTGGTGGTTTATTTGTGGTCTTACTTCACCCAAGTAATCTTTGCTTTTCTCATTGCCTTTGTTTGATGTGTCTGCTCATGATAGACGGTCAATATTGGAAAGTGAAGGTTGTGGATCAGGCTCAAAGTCGGGGTCATCTGGATCAGAATCAGGCTCTTCATCAGTACATGTGCTGTAATCAGTTGGAAGTGTGTCTAACATAATAAGTGCATCGTTTACATTGAACATCTGGGCGATTCGCCTTTCACTGGCACTGGTTGAAGTTTCATCTGAGGTGTTTTGCTCCATGCTTCTGTAAAAAATATTTACAAAAACTTTGAGATTGCTTACAAATAAAATTTTAAGATTTATATTTTATATACAATACTTTCTCTAAGTATAGCTATCTAAATGTTATCTTACACTTTGAAAGCTTTGCAGCTTAGAAATAAGTTAGATAAAATTGTTACAAATAATGTTCTAAACATAAATCTAGGAATATCAACTGATATATTCTAAACACAAGTTATCAACTCATAAGTGCAAAAAATTAAATGAAATAAATACATGTTTAGTTGCATATAAATCAATCAATGGTATTTCTGGGACTCAGAAGTCCCATACACAAAAAGGGTATGCCAAACCCTGGAGGGACTATTAAGTCCCATCAACAAAATTTGCCTTTATTATCAAATTTATCAGTTGTTTTTTACAATAACACTTAGAACATGTGAGAAGCATTATTTAGTAATCACAAAAAAAGTTTTGAGCATATTTAAGATATTACTGATTTTTTATTATTTTTTTTACCTGAGATTATAATATTAGCTGATCAGCTCCAAAAAATTTGAGGAAAGAGTTTAGCTTCTGTTCACTATAAATGATCATGTAGAAAAAGGAAGTAGTCTTCAAAAGTAACGGTTACAAGGACAGTAACTCAGTATGTATCAACAAAATCATCATTCAAAATGTAGAAATGCGTATTTTGGAAAATAAATGTGGAAATAAATAGGTGGGACTTAAAAGTCTTGTCAGTAAAGAAAGGGTTAAGTGGCCCCTAACACCTATAGGCTGACAATGCAGCTGATTATTTAGCAGAAATTGAAAAATGAACAAGGGCAGACAACTTTACAACATAAAAGTAGCAATCAAAAAATCAAAACCATCACACCAAAATTTGCAGTTTCAGTAAGGTTCTGTTTAATTAACAGAAATTGAAATAGAAAAATATATTTAATAAATCTGAAGTATAAAGCCTTGAAAAGTAAATTATTTATAAAAAAGTGTCCTCGTGTCCACAGCCACACGACTTGGGGCGATGATTTCCCACTGATAATTTTCTGCGGTTTCAGCTGATATAATACTCTCATCTGGTGTTTCAGGGAAAACATAGAAATCCCCTCCACCTCTCTTAAAGAACTTGACAAAGAAATTTTCACTCTCCTCAGGTGAAGGAATAACCTGGTGGAAAAAAGCAGTGCAGTACATACTTTCTTCTGAAGTCGACACTTCTGTCCATCTTTCTTTACGGTTACAAAGTCCTTTCTTCCTGGTAGCTGTCTGGAAACTGTGTCACTTTGGTAAAATTGTTGAATGACTTTGTCAAGTTCAGGTCTGTCACGGTTGGCTTGAGGTTGAGCATCCCTCTCTTTTAGTGACTATCCCTACATCTTTTCAGCTGCGGATTTTGGCATTCTGAAAGGCTGAAAGCACAAGTTTTAACATTTGTTGACTGGATGGACAGTGATCTGGCCTTCCCAAAGTGGGCACTCTTCACCTCTTCTGCATAGCTGGCTTTGTGGTTCTCGCAAAATCCTGGATCATGACCACTTTACCTTTTGAGAAAAAAAGGGCCTTAAATATATTTAACGAAGAACAGAACCACAAACTTAATCAAGACTCTTACGTTTTATAAAGCTCTTACCGTCAAGAGGATTTTGTCGACAAATTTTGTACTGCGCACCTTGCCAATAGGCTGTGAAGAGATGCTGTGGGAAGCTGATCCCTTTACTGGGTTCTCAAATTTCTCCTTTCAGCTCCTCCAGCAACTCTTTGTGGTAAAAAAAATAAAAAAAGTATATTGAGCTTTATGAGCATACTGTTTGTTCAAGGAGTAAATTGTAAAAGGATGTATCTATAAAATGCCTTATACCCAACAGATCATGTCCGTGACAAAGGCTCCCATTTGCCATTAACACCTCTTTCCCATCTTTGCCAGGTCAATGGTAGTGAAGGCAGGAGGTCATGACAGAAGAGTTTCAAAGGCCTCATTCTGTTTGAACATTCATCACACAAACCTGAAAAAACCCAAAAAATTGTTGGGGCTTACACTTACAGACTATATAATTCAAAATTATATTCGTATCACAGTATCATTCATATGAAATTTAGAACCTGCTTACCATTGATGTAGTCGATGTTGTTGAAGTTTGGTGCATTCACCGGGCAGCACAGAAAATTTAACATGCGCCTCTCTGAAGGCAGCTGGCTAGATCTCAGCGCGCGGTTCAGGCAGCAAATCTTTAATCTGTGGAGGAGGGGGGTAGAGTTTTAAGGGTAGGCCTACATTTTTTAAACAATCAAAAAGTTATATCATCACACAAATTAATTTAAAGCCAGCATCACAGGCAGTGCCTAAAAGCCGCACATTCCTTGTCTGCTGCTGCTGGAAAAGGGTCAAGCCAACTTTGACAATTTGGCTACTTTCTTTAAATTTTTCGTAAGCAGCCTTCAGAGTCAAAGTCATGATCCGGGCAGCCCCAAATTTGGTTGTATACCTTGCATGAGGTAGCATCCGGCTTACATCATCCCGTCTGTAGAATGCCTTTAGGGGGTACAGAAACAGTGCCAAAGTAGCACAAAAAAGGGACAAACCATAACGATTCAAATAAAAGCATGCAATCAAATCCTGTTAAGATAATGGCTCAATCATACCTGAATCAATTCATGGTTTAAGTTCCCACCATCTTCCACGCTTCGGCCATACTTGGCTCACACATTTATTAAAAAATGAGGATGCTCCTTTTTGCTATGCTTGTGACAGCCCTTACACTTTCAGGCATATTTTAATTGAATGCACAGATTTTGCTGATATCAGGAAAAAACACTATGTTGCAAACGACATGGGACAACTTTTCAGAGAAATAGAACCCAGGAAGATACTTTGTTATCTCAAGGAAATTGAAATATTAAACAAAATCTGAAGCAATGTACAGTCCGTTTTAACCTGTTGTATATATACTTATTTTAAACACACTTTTTAAACTATATTTTTATTTTATATGATGACTCACAGTTGGATGAATAAGTAAGGAAGGATAAGAAATAGAGGGATAAGAAATAGAAGGAAAAACGCCATGTTAGATTAGAGACCCTGAGATCGCCTATTACGGTGGACTGGGTATACCAAATAATCAATCAATCATTCTCATAGGGTATACCTTGGATCGCCTATGTTAACATAATGGCTCAATCATACATGAATCAATTCATGGTTTAAGTTCCCACCATCTTCCACCTGTTGAGTCAGGTTCTGTTCCACGTCAAGGGCCTCAATGCCCAATTCGTTTTCCAAATTGGGCATTACATCTTGAGCAGCAAACAAGACTCTGCATGGATGCCTCATTTGCTGCTCCGCAATACAAACCCTTTTCTCTGGGGTCCGGGGGTTCAACAAATTCAACGTTGCCCTTGCGTACTGGTCAGGGGTCAGGTTCATGCTTTTGGTCTTTTCTTTGAACTGAAGAGATAATAAAAAAAAATTAACGTTAAACTTGGATCTGAAATAATAAATCAATGGAGATAATATGCATTTAACTGATGCATCAATACATAGTTAAGAATATGAAAAATAAATACCTCATGATTTAAATTGTACACCTTCTTTGGCAGTTTCACCCGTGCGCTTTCAGCTGCTCGTTTCTCGAACTCCTTCTGAACCAATTTTTCTTTCTTCATAGCAGTCTCTTCTATGCATCAGCTTTTCTTTTAAAACTTTAAAAAAGAGAGAGAAAAAATCAAGAAAAATCCTCGTTATTCACAAATGAGATCAGAGTTCTTTTAAGTTGTTTAATAAATTTGAAAAAAAAAATCCTTAATTGCCTACCTTGAAAATTTAATCTGAAAGATTTAAATGCAAAAAATTGTACATGTAGCACTGTGCCAAAAAAATGGGTAAATATCGGATAGGGAAACATAGTTAGCATTGGAATCAATTTGTTGATGTTGTTTCGGGGTGCCTGATGATGATCCAGGTTCGTTGGTGGCAGTGGAAAGTCCTGGTGCGTTGATGGCATGGAAGGTCTTGGTGCCTGCAGTGGAAGTCCTGTGCGTTGATGGCATGGAAGGTCTTGGTGCGTTAGTAGCAGTGGAAGGTCTTGGTGCGATGTCTGCAGTGGAAGGTCCTGATGCGTTGCGTGTAGTGGAAGGTCCTGCATGAAAAGCAGGATTTAATGTTCCGAGGGGTCATTGCATTATTGTCTGCTGTATTCAAAAGTTCTGGAATGTCATAAATTGTAACACTTTTCCCGGGATTTGATCTCATCCAGCATCCATTGCATTATTGTATGCTGTTTTCAAAGGTCCATATACTGTCCTATCTAACGGCTGTAATTTATGAGAAGTGTGTGGTGGGATAGTGAGCATTACAATGCCATTTGCTCTAGCAAATTCGACAGCTTCTAAAGACATGTGTGTCTCGTGATTGTCTAATATTGACAAAATTTTATTCTTGTTGGAGCAATTTGTCTGTAGTCTGACGTGTTTCAGAAAAGATACAAATAGTTGTTTGGTCATCCATCCAGAGGGATTTGAAACCCCAATTGTACCAGGTGGTGCTCCATGAATAAAATGATCTTTGTAATGAACACGAGGAAAGATCAGCATGGGGGGTAGAGAATTGCCAGATGCGTTGACAGCATAGATAAGCTGGCCCCTTTCTTGGCTTGTTATTGAGCCAATTTGTTTAGTCCCACGCTTTGTTACCACAGCTTTGGTGTTTGTACCGTAGTAAGCCCAGTCTTGTCGCAGTTAAAAACTGAGTTATAGATCTGGTGATCAGCAAAATTATCACTGTCCATAACTTGAGCAAGGTTGTTGTAAAATAGGTTAACAACTGGCTTGTTGAAAGCACATGCGTGTCCTAATGATGTAGCTTCAGGCTGCAGATGGAAGTGACTCCTAACTTGTTTCTTGGCTTTGTCTTTGTTGCTGTCACGATTGAGAAAATCCGCTCAATGACAGCGTTGCTTGTTGGGACGAGCAGACAGGTTAAAGCATAATCAGCAATATTTTGAAATCCTTCATGCTATCTAACGCCTTCCCAGAATGCGACAGTGTCATTGGACAAACCTGTTTCTGTGAAAGGTTTTTCCTTGGCCCAGTCAACAAAGATGAGACGTCTGTACTGCTCCTCGGCAGTCTTTTCAAAACAACCAGACTTTTCTCACATATCTTGTGAAACACCTTGGTGAAAAGTGGATTTTGTGTAGAAAAGTCAAAGTAAACTCCATCATCAGTAAAATCAGGGAAGACTGGTCGTGCATAAATTGGATCATGACTCAAACTTGAAACTAAAAAAGATTCCATTTGTTTCACATATGAAGGAAATTCACCATATACCTTGTTGCTGTTCATAAGAAGCCAGTAAGGTGACGTATAACAGTAGTTGAAATGGCTAAGAGCTGCTACCATGGCCATAGTGTTATCATCTTTGACATCTTACAGGACACTCTGGGTCTTCAAATTTGAGTGTGTTGCGTGGTCTTCAAGAAATTTTATTATGTGTTGTCTATGAAAAATTAAAGCAAAAGAATTCTGGAAAAGGCAATTAAATCTATTAGATCTGTAGCTGGTAAACTTGGACTTCACTCCGGTGGATTCCACAAAAACAAGCCATTGGTTTCGACAACCGTTTTTTTCATCCCCTCTGGGTCCAAATATTTCTGCTGCTGCTCTTATAACGCGGCTTGGAGCAGTCTCAACTGAGTTATTACACCTTGCAAATTTTTTGTCAGCATCTCTTCCTAAGGTGAGGTTAGAATCTTTCTCTATTTCCTTGCACACTTCTTGAGCAGCACCAGACAGGCCTAACAGAAAATGGGCGTTGCAAAACAAGAAATGGGTGCTCACGTCTTCACCTAAAACTTCCTTTTTAAATGTTTCTAGTTTTTTGTCAAAAAGTTTCATAACTGAAGCTCTATCGCTCATCAAACATTTCATTTTTCCCCAAAATCTCTTTGAATAGCATTTGTCTTTCCACCTCATTCTCACTGTAGATGTTGGTTAAGAAAAATTAAAGCAAAAGAATTCTGGAAAAGGCAATTAAATCTATTAGATCTGTAGCTGGTAAACTTGGACTTCACTCCGGTGGATTCCACAAAAACAAGCCATTGGTTTCGACAACCGTTTTTTTCATCCCCTCTGGGTCCAAATATTTCTGCTGCTGCTCTTATAACGCGGCTTGGAGCAGTCTCAACTGAGTTATTAAACCTTGCAAATTTTTTGTCAGCATCTCTTCCTAAGGTGAGGTTAGAATCTTTCTCTATTTCCTTGCACACTTCTTGAGCAGCACCAGACAGGCCTAACAGAAAATGGGCGTTGCAAAACAAGAAATGGGTGCTCACGTCTTCACCTAAAACTTCCTTTTTAAATGTTTCTAGTTTTTTGTCAAAAAGTTTCATAACTGAAGCTCTATCGCTCATCAAACATTTCATTTTTCCCCAAAATCTCTTTGAATAGCATTTGTCTTTCCACCTCATTCTCACTGTAGATGTTGGTTAGTTCTTGCAGCAACTCAATCGTCTTCTCAAGAAGGGTTTCAGCATAGGTTAACAACTGGCTTGTTGAAAGCACATGCGTGTCCTAATGATGTAGCTTCAGGCTGCAGATGGAAGTGACTCCTAACTTGTTTCTTGGCTTTGTCTTTGTTGCTGTCACGATTGAGAAAATCCGCTCAATGACAGCGTTGCTTGTTGGGACGAGCAGACAGGTTAAAGCATTATCAGCAATATTTTGAAATCCTTTATGCTATCTAATGCCTTCCCAGTGTGACAGTGTCATTGGACAAACCTGTTTCTGTGAAAGGTTTTTCCTTGGCCCAGTCAACAAAGACGGGACGTCTGTACTGCTCCTCGGCAGCTGACTTTTGGTCACGCCAGCCATGATTGCTCTTCATTCCTCGTGGAATCTTTATGGTGCTCCTTTAATGAGTAAACCTATAGCTACGTCTTTGCCCCCAAAGTGGTTTGGAACTCATCTTGATGATTGTCGACACAAATGAAATGGAAAGAAAATAGAGTTTTAGATGAGATGGAGTCGGTTTCTCTAACAAATTTTCCTTCTTTTTTTCTACTATATGATCAACATTCATCTTAAAAAGTAAATACACTATAACACCAGCCTTAAATTAAATTGAATCCTTTTTTTATTCGGGAAAGGGACATTTATGGAACCATTTGAGTTAAACTGAATACTAAACTCTTTCATTGAGTTCACATAACTATATAATTGTGCTCAAAAGGAACAGCGGATCACCATTTCTTTCATTGGTACATCTAGTGCTACTTTCGCTTATTGGACCATTTTTAGCATCATGCTTTTCATGAACTAAGCACCCACTACATGGTTTAAAGTCCTTTATTGATATTTCCTCTGCATGTCGCATGACTGCAATTAATGTTCCATCTCCTGTTTTGGCTATGTTCTGGTTGTGGATAGTCACCTCTGTTAATTATTGACTTTAACGCTGCTTTTTAATTTTTGAGGATTGCATAAGCACGACCACCTCTATTTCTGTAGAGGGAACTTTTGAGAAATGTTTACTTAGCTTTGAGAAAGATTTGGAACAATAAATTTACATGTGCATTTTGTCCCAAACATGTTTAGAAAAGTTTGGGTGTATGCCAAAAGAAACATTGTTCTCGCATGCTGGATAATCACATTCATACATTGGAGATGAACTACCAGAATTGGGGCAAATATTAGATCAGCAATTTCTTCTTTTTCACTGATAGGCTTTCTGTCTAATTTTCTGTTGCTCAGTTCTTCCTGGTCACACTCAGTTATTACAAATCCAGCACCAACACTTATAACTTCTTTCTCACATTCTGTGTCACTTCCACCTGTCTCTAAGTCTAAACCGCAAGGATTCCATGATTCGCTGTGGGCCTCTGGAAACTGCATCCCTGGATCACTCTCTGGTTCAGTGCAAATACTGCATGGACCAGTATTCTCTTGGCGCTGAAATTCAAAGCAAATTAAGACAAATTGATAAATACTTAATGGATATTTAACTTGGAAAGTTAGTCTTGATTTTCATTAAATTGAAAAAAAGGATGCTAACCTCCAATGAAAGATGAGGAAATTTTTTTTACAGATCTGTTGATGAGAATAATTGTGTTTAATTATGTGATAGAACAATATCAAAAGCATGCAAGACTGTTCATCAGCACACACACAAACGCTGGAAAAGAAAACATAATTATTCTGTGAGACAAAACAAAACTTCGATTTATAAATACAAAGAACACATTCAAAAGATTTTTTGCAACAATAGAAGTAGTGGTAAGCAAAATCAGCATCCCCGTAGCAGCAGTAGCAAAAGTATTGTCATGTAAGCATTTAAGTAGTTGCGGTAGCAATATAGTAAAGGTTGCAGAACAGCAGCATTGTGCTCAAAAGGAACAGCGGATCACCATTTTTTTTCATTGCTACGTCTAGTGCTACTTTCGCTTATTTGGAAATTTCTAGCATCATGCTTTTCATTAACTAAGCACCCACTACATGGTTTAAAGTCCTTTATTGATCTTTCCTCTGCATGTCGCATGACTGCAATTAATGTTCCATCTCCTGTTTTGGCTATGTTCTGGTTGTGGATAGTCACCTCTGTTAATTTTTTACTGTAACGCTGCTTTTTAATTTTTGAGGATTGCATAAGCACGACCCGACCACCTCTATTTCTGTAGAGAGAACTTTTGAGAAATGGCTACCTAGCTTTGAGATAAATTTTTTTGTCCCAAACATGTTTAGAAAAGTTTGGGTGTTTGCCAAAAGAATTGCAACATGCATTGTTCCCGCATGCTAGATAATCACATTCATACATTGGAGATGAACTACCAGAATTGGGGCAAATAAATATTAGATCAGCAATTTCTTCTTTTTCACTGATAGGCTTTCTGTCTAATTTTCTGTTGGTCAGTTCTTCCTGGTCACACATTTATTACATATCCAGCATCAACACTTATGACTTCTTTCTCACATTCTGTGTCACTTCCACCTGTCTCTAAGTCTAAACCGCTTGGATTCCATGATTCGCTGTGGGCCTCTGGAAACTGCATCCCTGGATCACTCTCTGGTTCAGTGCAAATACTGCATGGACCCGTATTCTCTTGGCGCTGAAATTCAAAGCAAATTAAGACAAATTGATAAATACTTAATGGATATTTAACTCGGAAAGTTAGTCTTGTTTTCATTAAATTGAACCTAACCTCCAATGAAAGATGAGGAAATTTTTTGTACAGATCTGTTGATGAGAATAATTGTGTTTAATTATGTGATAGAACAATATCAAAAGCATGCAAGACTGTTCATCAGCACACACACAAACGCTGGAAAAGAAAACATAATTATTCTGTGAGACAAAACAAAACTTCGATTTATAAATACAAAGAACACATTTAAAAGATTTTTGCAACAATAAAAGTAATGGTAAGCAAAAGCAGCATCCCCATAGCAGCAGTAGCAAAAGTATTGTCATGTAAGCATTTAAGTAGTTGTGGTAGTAATATAGTAAAAGTTGCAGCAACAGCAACATTTGCTACTCAATTAGTATCAGTAGTAGTAGTACTAGTAGCTGTTGTTGTTATACTAGCCTTTGCTAGGTTTGCCTTTCCGCTTATCAGTGAAGCTTGATTCAGTCCCACAGTGTAAGACTTGCACTACAGCCACACAGTGTACTCCCACGACAAAGTGAAGGTGCTATAGTTTCAAGGATATTGAAGAACAGAATGTTGCGCAAGACACGTAGTGTTAATACCTTTTTTTTTTAAGAAAGAAATGAGGAAGATAAATCTGCTGTTTATTTTTATGTGGATCTAGTATATGTGTGTTTCTTACCAAATGATTCCAACAGCTACATACTCCAGGTACTCGACTTGTATGCAATCCAAAGCACAGGTTTTTATGTCCATATGCACAGACAGTTTTGTGAAGATCAATTTGAACCTTTTTTTTTTTTTTTTTTTTTTTTTTTATGATTGCTCGAAAAAACAAAAACAAAAACAAACACAATCAAGCTGTAACATTTAGTTTTTATTTACATTTCCAAAAATCAGGTTACTGTGGTGTGTGGAATTGCTCAAAACACACTTTTGGATGAAGGTAAGTTTTTTTGGTCACCAGTTGAGCATCCCTGACAGAAAGTTTGTACATTTATGACTTCCAGGTTTTGCTACAAGCCACACAATTTCTGTCTTCTGATGAGTGAGATATCAGGTAAATGTTCCCAGTATACCTGGCAATCAAGCTGACATTTTCTGGTCTTAAAATTGTTGTTTGATCTCTCCCTCTCCTCTTGGGGTATCATTGAGAGTGCAAGAAGCTCAGGCAGCTCCTCAAGTGTCTTTTTGAAAGGTCGGAGGCGGCAAAACTTTTGTTGGTTGTTCGCATGCCTGGTTTTCTTGAAAAGTACAGCAGCATTTATTTGGCTTAGTTCAATCATCAAAAAGAAGTTTTTTTCCACCATTTGTCATTTTTCTGTGAAACATGTTGTTATACCCTGCTAGCTGGTCTGACCTGTCGCAGCCATTCATGCAGGCAATGTATTCAATTTCAAGTATCGGAATAGGTTTGGTGGAGAGACGGCGGCGAATGGTTTGTTTCTCTTCCATGCCCAGTGCTGAATTTGTGCTCACAAAAACACATTGCTTTTTTGCTTTCTTGTCTTTGAAGGCTACACATATAATTCTTTCACTTTCACTAAAATACCAGTTCACACCCAGATGTGGCAGTTTTAGTGTTTTCAGTTCTGCTGGAAACTCCACACGCTGAACATTCAGGGTTCCAGTAAAAAAATTCTCCTGCCATTCAGATACTGAATATACTGAAAAATACCTCTCATCCTCCTTCTTTTTTTTTTTTTCGTCCGCTGTTGTGCGACATCCTCGGCCAGGCTTGGCGGGCTGTAGGGGCATCTTGCTGTTGTTGGAGGACAGGAGTGGTGACGTGGGCGTTGAAGATCCCCTCCCCAGAATGGGTTGCATAGAGGGGGGGGAGGGGGGGGGGTCTACTGGGGCCTCGTCACCCGGAACTGCTTGGGTCTGGCTGCGCTGCTCTGCAGTTCCACTCAAAAACCAAAGATTTGCGCATCATAATTACCTGTGCACTGAGCAGGACGGGCCAGGTCCACCCCTGGATCAGCACCAACTTGTGCGGCGTACTGAACTAGAGCCTCCTGGCTGTGAAAACTGTGGGACTCTTCTTGTCTGTGTTGGAGTAAACAGCAGCAGGGTGCCTGTCGCTGTTCCACCGCACAAGCCCTTCCAGGTGAGAAAAAGTAATGATGTGGCATGTGAGAAAGGACTTTCCTGCTAAGCATAAAGAAAATGATATCCAATGAATTCAGTAGCTGTAGCCTTAAAAGTTTAAAAAAAGGAAAGAATAAAATAAAATAAAAAAGGTAGTTACAGAAATGAAACCCTCATATCTCGGATGAACCTGTTCAGGTGAAGATGGAAGCTCTCCAGCGAGGTCAATCCTCTGGCACAGCAGTAGATGGGCAAGTCCATGCCGCCCAGCGACATGCTCCCGACTTTGGTGTAGAGACACCGGGGGGATCCTGGATGCATGTGACATGGGTCCTTTGCTGTTCCCATGTCTCCTCTAGCCTTGGGATGTTGAATAGAGGCACACCCAGGGTCTCCAGCCCTGTGTGGCCCTTAACACAGCAGCTGGTCGATGAGCCCTGGGTGCCTCTCCGGCAATGGGTTGCTAGCTCCTGTGTGAGACATACCAAGTGTTAACACGATAGCATCAGCATCTCCTTATAACAACAGTGTTAGTTATTGTTAAACTTGAAGCATGAAAATAAAAACAAGAAAAAAAATGAACCTGACAACTATGTTCAACTGTAGCTAGAGTGCTGGCCTACCTTGGAGGTCAGTTCCACAGTTGTGGCCAAGACCCGGTGGCCGGCCCTTAGCCTGGAGGTGGCTGGCCTTGGCGTGCTGCAGGTTCCTCACATTATCCTTGTACCATTGGAAAATTGCTGAAGACAGCTGCTTCATAAAAGTTCGGTAGAGGGGATTGTACTTAGGAAACACAACGCGCCAAGCGACGCATGAAGTGCCAGGTGTCCAGCCTGACCTCCAGATTCTGTCACTCGGGGAAGAGTTCCTTGGCTCGAACGTGGAACTTTCCACAGCAGTCTTGGTCGACATAGAGAATGGGGCTGAGGCACGCCAGCTGTCGCGTATTTCTGGACAGGCCTTGAGCCCTGGCCCTCAGCCCCTCGCCCTCAGTGGCGGGAGCACGGACATCAGAATCTGCAAAACACCCATGTATTAAGAGCATAAAATCAAAATACAATGGAGTTTTCATAATAAAGCGCAATTGCATTGGACAAACGTATGATCACGATATTCAAGGTGCATACAAAAACATTTCTGACCTACCCATGCTCGTTTACAACATTTATCGCACAAGCTGCTGTGCCTCTCGCGGAGCCAGCAAGCTTCTTTGTCATGCTCTTGGTAGAGTCCATCTTCAAAATTCTCCCAAAGGTGGAAGTGATTTTTTAATTGATGTCTACCAAGCGCGTGAATACGTCGGAGGCATACACAGAAATTAGCCAACGAGCTGATGATGCGCGCTGAAATTTAGGTACCGCCTTGGCTAATGTCTGTGTAGCCTGTCCAGAAAATCTCGGTAGGTCGTAATAGCTGAAAAAAGAAGAAAGAAAAAATAAGTATCAGGTAATCAGCACAAATGCAAAGCAAACAATCACAGTGTCCGTTTCACAAAACTTTCGAACCTGAGGGCTGAAAAGTATTGTCATAATGTATGCTAATGACCATGTCCTTTTTAATAAATAATTATGAAGATGCAGTCATACTACTGATCATATAAATTGGAGCAGTAAAAAATACTTTTGTCATCATTTGGATATCATGGTGATCCGTGTGGTTTTCTTGGAGTTTTTTGAAGACAGCTGTGGTGCTGTTCCCCAGGGATCTGTGCCGCAGCTCACTCACTATCTTCTTGTCCAGGCCGAGGTCGTAGCTCAGGGCAGCTGGGAAATGCCTCCTCTCCACGTATCCCAGCTGATCCAGCTCGACTCCACCCTGGCGACTTCTTGTGGCACCGACCGCACTCAAGGTACTCCATCCCCATATAGTAGTCATCAACCTAATCAATGACGCGTTGCACGATCTTGTACTGGCCACACAGGTGCAGCTGGCGACGTGCACAGCCAGGCTGACCACACACGAACGGGTAGCCCCAAATGCGGTACGGCATCCACATGAAAAACCTGTGGCTGAAGAAGGTTTTTGGTGTGGCAGAGGCCTCTGTAGAAAGCGGCTGGCTGTGGAGGATGGTACCACATAGAGTGGAGATCACTTTTCAGTTTGCCGCTGTCAGTGAAGAGGGCCTTGGAAACACAAACATGGTCCTCGGGTGGAAGAGTCTTGAGCCCTCTTTCCTCATCTTTACCTCATTGAGGGGAAGTACATTTTACAATGTATAATGACAGTGATGTTTGGAAATTAATGTGCAAACCTGAATAATTAAGATAATACAAAATGTAATTCAACATTAACATTATCTTCCTTTCTCTTCTGTACCTCAGTTTATGCTTACCTGAGGTGTACTGCTGTCAGGGATCACGAGTGGCTCCATGGAATGTACTGAGGATTCTTTTCGGTTGTGCTGTGAAACAGGGTTTTGCGTAATATGTAATGTAAATCGTTACTTCATTTTTATATAGACAAAAATTTAAGACGCAAACATTTTATCTAATGTACAGGTTTTTGGCAAAAGAGAATACCTTGAAACAACTCTTGGCTAATTGATGTAAAAGTAATAGTTAAAAAAAGAAAAAGAAAATGTATTAGCTGGCTGAATTTTTTTTCAGATATTCCTGGAACTCCCACATTGTGGAGGGCCTCTTCACATCCTTCTTTTTCAGCACATACGAGCATAGTCTTTTGTGCTCTTTTTTGTCCGAGGTGGAGAGGACCCTCTATACTCCCCAAGGCGGAGGAGGGTAAAGCCGACGTATCCAGTAGACTGAACCTTCTGGTCGTCAGTCTTGGTCGCCAGCTTGTACGACACCTCTGCCTCCACCAAGGGAAAGGACAAGGCGTACTGCTGGTGAAGCTTTTTGTTCTTTCTTATGAAGCTCTCCACCTTGGACTCCATGCTGATTTGGGCTACCACCCCGACTACCCAACCGGTGGCGTTTTCCAGGCACCACCAGAAGGTTTGGTGGTAGTACTTACCAAATTGCAGGGTGGTAGCCCCCAGGATTGCAAGTTCATTGGTCCTTTTTCTTAGTAGAGAGGCAATGGCCTCCTTACGGACCTGTTTGAGATTGAAAGTCAAAAAGTGTTTTCATCAACCAATATTTAAAGAAGTAAAAATAGAAAAAATTCAAATGATTGTTAGTACATTAGACTTTAGTGATGCCTAAAACCAAGTAATTGAAACAGTAGGCCATGAGTTAAGTGACATACCACAGTGGTATCCTTGGCTTTCATGACTGTGGCAGCATTCTTGTGTATGCCACAGTGTTGGCCTCGGTGGTCGAAGAGAGTGGTACATTATGTATACATGGAACTCGCCGGGAGTGGGTACACAGAGAAGTTAATGAAGTGCTAAAGTAGCAGAGTTGGGTTGACCCTCTTTTTCACAGATTCAGTGTGCTTAAGGCGCCTTTGTATTGTTTGGCTGTCATTATCCCAGTATGTGTGGGCTAATGCGCAAACGAACAAGGCATTAAGCAGAGTTTTTACCTGTGGTTTCATAAGAGGGAATGTATGTTCTCTGCAATCGCTCGTAAAAGGTTTTGAAACTTTTTTATGATTCCTTTGTCGCAAGGCTGTAATTTGGAGGTCGTGTTTGGTGGCAGGAAAAATTCTGATATAGCAAACCAGTGAGCTTAGGGTGAGTGCTGCACTGTCCAGAACTAATGCTATACTGCATCCTTGGAGTTGGAGAAGAAAGCGCCTGTCAAGTTGTCCCTTCAGCTCCTCAAAATATAGCGCTTGTCTTCCAGGCTTTAGATGTTTGAAAAGCTCTGTCTTGCTCTTGTCCCCAAGCCCACTTTTCATTTTTCCTGAGGAGTTTATTTAGGGGGCTAAAGTTTGAGAAAGATGGGGGAAAACTTGAGTAATAATTTGCTAGACCCAAATATGCTCTCAGTTGAGAGACATTTTTAGGTTGGGGAGCAAGTTTGATTGTATTGACCTTTTCTGGTTGGGGTTGTAAACCTTGTTTGTTTAGCCTGTAACATGATTTCACTTAGCATGAACTGACATTTGTCTTTATATATTTTTAATCTATTCTTTTTGATAATATCAAGCACTTTATTTAGTGTTTCTAAGTGTTCATCATCATCCTTGCCTGTAATATAAAGATTGTCAAAATATACACAGACATTTGGAACATTCTGGAATGTGCTATTCATGACTTCCTGAAAGGTTCCAGGACTAGATGAAATACATAAGCACAGTCGCTGATATTGGTATAATCCCATGTGTGTGTTGATGGTTGTTAGCTTTTTCGACTGTTCATCAAGCTCCAACTGTGTGCAAGCTTGCGATAGATCTAGCTCGGTGAACCTTTCTCTTACGTACAAGAAGACACATTTTCGGAAATAAAAGCAAAATGTAAAACTCACTGCAAAATTTTGCATACATAACTGTTTTATACTGGGTTGCAATTCAAATGCGGCAATATCATCCCGTCTTTAATACCACTGCAGTTATATGTGATCTTCTTGCCAAGGCACTTTGCCGTTGGAATTGAAATAATTTTTAAACTGGTCTCTAACAAGTTTTGCCGCCTCAGGTGCATTTCTTGAATGTCCTATTTCAATGCTGGCAACATTTACTCCCCTAGCTCGATGGCCATCTTGAATTTCATGAGTGTCCTCATTTTCATAATCAAGCGACTCTGAGGGAGTGCAAGTTGGTGCTGCATTTCTCCTGAGAAAGTTGTGCAGCACACAACACGTCATCACTACGATGTCAATATTTTCTGGATTTAGATTGATCTTGTTTTGTAGCACACCAAACCGGGCTACAAGTATGCCAAATACGTTTTCAACTATGCGGCGTGCTCGTGACAGTCGATAGTTGAAGACTCTTCTATCATGATCCAGCGTCTTCATGCTGTATGGTTTTAAAAAGTTCGCTCTTAAGGCAAAGGCTTCGTCAGCAACAATACATAAGGAAGGCCATTTTCTGGGTTGGTGTCGGGCAGATGAAGTAAATCATTGGTCAAAAGGTGGTGAAAATCTGTATGTTCAATCACACCTCTCCCATTTGTTCCAAAATGAGCATATTATTTCTCATAGTTGGCATTGGCAACTGCCATCAAGACCATACTGTGAAACCCTTTGTAGTTGTAGAAGTACGATCCAGATGCAGGAGGTGGAACTATAGCAATATGCTTGCCGTCGACAGAGCCCACACAGTTCGGGAACTGCCATTGATCTTCAAACATTCGGGCTTGATAAAGCCATTCTTCCTGAGTCTTTGAGAACTGAAAAAAAAAGTCTTGATTAATTGAAGTTAATTATTTGTTGCTATCGTATATATTTTATGTATCATTTTAATATACAGCGTTTAATTAGTACATCGTTAATATTGCTAAAGTGAAATTAATCGTTCAGTAATATAATCAATATTCGTTTTTATCTATTCGCAGGTACCAATTTCTTCTTCAGCCTCATCTGAAATTTCAATTGTGTAGGATACTGCAGATGATAATCAAATCGAGGAGTTGACTCCACTTGAGACATTATCTCAGAGTTCATGCTTATCGGGTGTTTCATCTCAGAACACCTCCTCTCAGATATCACCTCTGGCTTTATTCTCTGATGCATCGACAACTCAAGTACCAGCCCCTGGTCCGTCTCGTTCTCAAGGTCCACCCTTGGTAGACTCATCTCCAAGTCCATTAACTACTTCATCTTATGGAACACCTGAGGGCTGTTCAAATAGGCCAGCATACAAAGTGCCAGCAGCCAGGAGGCCCAATAAGAGAAAAAACGAGGACGAGGAAATTCTTCACGCGGCTCGGGCAAGGCTATTAAACCCGACACCCCCACCCCCTCTTGGTGAAAATGATTCATTCGGTAAAACCATCACCCTTCTTCTTAGAAATACTTCTAAAGAGCAAAGAATCTACGCCAGAAAACTTGTGTATAATGTGATGACAGAAGCTGAGCTTGGTAATCTATCACAAGCAAGCTATATTGTTGCAGTTCCAGACTATAGAGGTGCAAGAAGAGATGATTACCAGTCATATTATCAGACACCGTATTCCCGTAATATGAAATGTTGTTTTTGTCTTTGTTGTTGTTGTTGGTTGTTTTTTTGTTGTTTGTTGTTTTTGAGTTTTCCATGTACATTTAAGTGTTGATTCTTTACGGTATTACATGTTTTGTAGCCTAGTTGAAAGCTACCGTACTTGTATATTGCATGCTTATTGTGACTAATTTTGTGTACAGTATTACCTAGTTGAAAGCTAATTGCATATGGCATGCTTATTGTGACCATGTCCTTACATAAACGATAATTATGTTATATACGGGTCATGTGTTTTTCGAATGCTATCCTTGTTGCTTGTTTGTAATATTTACACCTTTTCGATGCTACACAACAGGCCTTTACGAAGAGTTGCAGTGAGTCTCTGGTGTGGTGAGATTGCTTCTCTCATCCTTGTTGATTCTTTTTCGATCATAGGCCTGATTAATTGTAGGAGGTGTAGATAGGTCGACTCATCCATTCGTAAAAAATTATTGAAGTCTGCTGGATAGGCACGCAATTCTTCCAGAATATTAGTGTGTGTGTATATATACTTTTTAAAAGCCTTTTTTTGCCCAGATGGTCCTCTTTCTCGTTTTATTGTTAGCTTTAAGTACAACGAATGCTGCTAAATCAGCCAAGTAGCTTGCGTCAGCCATTTTGTTGACGTTTGAATTTTGCGCAAAGCAGCAACAGCTGAGTCCATGGACTGACAGTGTAAACGGATCCTCTCTCATCGACAAACTGCTAGTCAAACCATGACCCAGATTGAAGGCTTGGCGGTTCAACCGAAACTTTGTGGGTGAATTAACCGTTAATGTAAAGGGGGCCCTTAAACTAGTGTACATACCCATCACTTTTAACCAAACCTTTTACGCACAATGTTTATGCCTTTACTACTCAAAGAGATAAGGAATCATCGTTGTTACTAGTATAATGCATTAACTGTCTTGGGACATCATGGGCACAAGATAGCCGTTACCGTGCTGACGTGCCGTAAAACAAACTCGCTCACTCACTCACTCACTCACAACCAACAAATTACACTGTCTCCAACCACATTTGGGCCACTGGGCAGGAATTTCTCGGGCAAGACGACGAGACCAGTGGTACTCGATCGAGTCCAACTTGGACATTCTCATCTTACTCATGCCTTTCTATTGAGAAGTGAAGAGCCTACACTGTGTCATTTGTTGTTGTTTTTTTTGGTTGTAACCCCTGTTCTGTGAGTGGAACACAATGTACAGTGAAGGTTAAGAAATTTTGGCAAACAAGCATGATATTTTTGTTCAATATTTATGTACAAATATGTTACACACTAACACTAAAACAAGAGAGACAGAGTACAATTTATACACATTATTTGTTGTCACTGTCAGCATTGTCTAAGTTGTAAAAAATATACCTAGTTTTAGGAGTGGTCTTTTCCTAATATGAAGTTGTGAAAGCACATGTTGTATTCTCTTCCAAATTGATATTGATACTCCTCTTGAAATGCTCGTTAAAATAATAAAAGGTAATAAATGTTTATAAGATACAATATTGTTTTCTTTTTGCTCTTTAACAAGTATTTGGTATGAATTTCATGTTATTGTTACACTTATTAGCATGATTGTATGTTTTTTTTTTAAACTAGAGAGAATGAAACTAAAGGTCCATTTTTAATGGCTAAAAATTAATCCAATTTCAAATTGATTTCACATAGTAAATTGAAATGTAAAAAATAACATAACATTGTAGAAAAGATATTAAATGAATTTTAAAAAACTACCGTAGTCATTGTAACTGTATGCCATATCTTTACTGTTGTGAAAATTGTTAGCCATTAGAAACCAAGAATTCATATAAAATATTACAAAATGGCATAGTGGAAATACATAAGGGGATCAATCTTTAATTCATATGGAAAAATATAAAATTAACAAATGAAAGTAAAAGATGTCTTTTTGATTGGAAATCACAAGCGTAAAATAAGAAAAAGAATCATTAAGTGCATGTTTTTTACATTGCCATTCAATGTTTGATCAAACGGGTTGTACACGTACTGGTACAGTGGTAGACCATAGTGGTTTTTTCCAGCCAGAATCAAAACACTGAGGTTCACCTGAGTGGGAGCGTTCTGCTCAGTGAAGCAAGATAGTAATCATTAGTTGCCCTGAGTATCTGGTTTCTAAAACTATTTAGCAATTTTGGTGATTTTGCTCTCTTTTGACAATCCATTACATGGATTCAGCCAATTATGAAAGATTGGTCTCCCAGTTAATTTGGTATTAGTTTTTGTGTGAATTAACTATACATTGGTATAAATGTTACATCTTAGAAAAGGCTAGCTCTATTTAAACTAAGGCTTGCACAGATGTGTATGTATTTTTGTCATTTTAAGGTGATTTTTCCAATGAATGATCTAATAATCTTCCCCATATTTCGCAATTTTATACTGTATGAAAAGAAATCTTATTGTTTGACTTTCAGCTATTTAGACAATTTAGCTTTGTGTCAATGTGTTTGTCATAATAGAAACATTTAGGTGGGATATATATAATTTTTTTTAATATACATTAGTTCCGTATTTTTTCAATTTGGTAAAGAAAAATGTGCTAGAGCCCAAATGAAAACAGACGAGCCATGAATAGTTTCAGGGCCCACAAATCAGCATCCGTAGCACAACAGATCACATGCTTTACGAACTTTTACAAAACAAAATAAAAAAGCTAAAAAAAATGTTCATGTATGTGTTTTGGTGAATGGTATAGTATGAAAGTCTACAGTAACACCTACGCTTTTTGCATTTTGGGCAAATTTTGTCATTTTTGCACATTTTTGGGGTTTTATTATACATGAACGCTTAGGGTTTCATGTTTGACATAAAACTGCAGGGATAGTTTGGTACCGTAAGCTATTCAAAATCATGAATACTACTACTACTAATAATAATAATAATAATACACAATGTAATAATTATTAATAATAAAAGAATAATTATCGGAATATACATTATGACATGATTATGATAATGTATTTTATTTTTATGTGATATGATTTTGACGTTTTGGAATCATTCATTGCAATTCTTAGGATTTTCTATCTGATATGATTTTGACGTTTTGGAATCATTCATTGCAATTCGTAGGATTATAAGTGAGACGTTTTTGCAAGTTTCTAAGAGGTTAAAGAAATTGGACGCAATGTCACTGTAGATAGAGAATTATTAAGGATACTTTCTTAACGATGGGCCAGTGTGACACCAATTCGGCTTGAAGAAACCACTAGATTCTAGAAGTTTATTTAGCCTTTCCCCATCAGCTCGCACACCAGAGTGTTAACCAATCCGGCCGCGATAGTGAACGCTTCGTTAACATAACAGAAACGCAATTCTATTGATTTTTTATCTATCTGTCCCTTTAGGACTGCGGAGGTCTGGCGGTGGCCCGCTTGGCTACAGTGTCTGGGCTCCTGGAATTTCAAAAAGACCCCAAAAGAAGGAAATAAGGCTCATTGGGAGAGATGTCAGATTAAAATTGTGAAACATTTTTGCATCGGAAAACCCAATACACTTTTCCATAGTGAAATTAAACTAAAAAAACAACAAAAAACACAGCTCATACGTTATTTCTCATGATATGAGGGCTTTTCAAGTTATACGCCAAGGATTAACAGGTGTTTGGAGTTGCACAGTATGTGTATATTGCGGCTTTTCATAAGATTTCTATTTTATTTCAAATGAAATAAAATGTGGTGCCTTTTATTTCTTCTGTGGTCTGATGCGTTATTGTTTCGATGAAAATGAGTCTAAAAGCTGTCATATAAGTGATTTTTATTGTTGATCATGATGGTCGTCTTAATTCTTATTCCTTTTTTTTTCCAAGTGTGTATGCGAGAATTGTACAGTATCTTGTTTGCGTAATAATAATAATAATAATATTTATTTATAGAGCGCTTTCCCTACAAAAAGCTCAAAGCGCTTAACAGCAATTTTAAACATACTCACATACATGGGTATCTGGTTTCTAAAACTATTTAGCAATTTTGGTGATTTTGCTCTCTTTTAACAATCCTTTACATGGATTCAGCCAATGATAAAAGATTGGTCACCCAGTTAATTTGGTATTAGTTTTTGTGTGAATTTTCTTAACTACACATTGGTACAAATTGTACATCTTAGAAAAGGCTAGCTCTATTTAAACTAAGGCTTGCACAGATGTGTATGTATTTTTGTCATATGTAAGGTGATTTTTCCAATGAATGATCTAATGATCTTCACCATATTTCGCAATTTTTTACTGTATGAAAAGAAATCTTATTGTTTGACTTTCAGCTATTTAGACAATCTAACTTTGTTTAAATGTGTTTGTCATAATAAAACATTTAGGTGGGATTTTTTTTTAAATACATTAGTTCCGTATCTTTTCAATTTGGTATAGAAAAATGTGCTAGAGCCCAAATGGAAACAGACGAGCTATGAATAGTTTCAGGGCCCACAAATCAGTATCCGTATCACAACAGATCACATGCTTTACGAACTTTTACAAAACAAAATGAAAAAGCTAAAAAAAATGTTCATGTTTGTGATTTGGTGAATGGTATAGTATGAAAGTCTACAGTAACACCTACGCTTTTTGCATTTTGTGCAAATTTTGTCATTTTTGCACATTTTTGGGGTTTCATCTGAGAGGTCAGTTATGTACGCTTAGGGTTTCAATTTCTTTCATGTATGACATAAAACTGCAGGGAAGGCTACTAATAATAATAATAATAATAATACACAATGTAATAATTATTAATAATAAAAGAACAATTATCGTAATATACAGTATGATAAATTGTGGCGCATGAGACATGATTATGATAATGTATTTTATTTTTATGTGATATGATTTTGACGCTTTGGAATCATTCATTGCAATTCTTAGGATTTTCTATGTGATATGATTTTGACGTTTTGGAATCATTCATTGCAATTCGTAGGATTATAAGTGAGACGTTTTTGCAAGTTTCTAAGAGGTTAAAGAAATTGGACGCAATGTCACTGTAGATAGAGAATTATAAGGATAATTTCTTAACGATGTGCCAGTGTGATATTGCTTACGCGTAGGTTACTACATAGTAATGTTCACCAATTCGGCTTGGAGAAACCACTAGATTCTAGAAGTTTATTTAGCCTTTCCCCATCAGCTCGCACACCATAGTTATTGATTGAGGAAATACCATGTAGGAAGAGAGAGAGAGATAGACAGAAAGATATGCGGACAAACAGACAGAGAAGTCATACAAGAACTCGATCCTCTTTACACTGACGCCAACCCAACCGGTGAGCCGAAAACTTGATCAGGATTCAAATATGGGACTACCACTACCATTAACAAGCTGTACACTCCACCGACTGAGCTAACTCGTTCTCAGGTTCAAAATTCCAAAAAATTATACATGTAGTTAATTAAAAACCCTAACTACTTGCGCATATGTTTTTTTTTTCTCACATAACAGCCATTATAAGGGTACTATGAAGTTTATAAGTCTCGTTTCTTGCTATTGCAACCACCAATTCTACCACAAAATCAACATAAAGGCTCAAAAAGCAAGAGGCATAAGGTAGAAACTTTATTGAGTCAGGAATGCAAGATGTATGAGCCAAATAAGCCAGAAAATCACAAACTTTCTTAGTTACTTCTAATCTTATTAAAGTTAAAACATAATTAAATAAAATAATACAATGAAAAATTTCATACACAGAACCATAGTTATACATTAAGAATATTCATGAAATCATGGTTAAACTTTATTCCTTAAGTTATCAATGTAAACATAGCTTTACGAGGGAGAGTACAAAGGAATCCACTCAAATGTATCCAATACCCTTAAGGTAAATACTTGCTGTACATCAAATTTATTTCGGGGTCCCAGTTAAGTTTTTTTCTTCAGTGCCTAAGTAAATTTAGACTGGAACTGGATAAGACCATCTCTTGGTTACAGGCAAGCTTTTTTTTCAGTCCCAAAAAGTTGTTTTTATCATGATTTTAGTGTAGGTAAAAACGCTGCCAATTTGGAACAAGCACATTCTTATGGCTATAATAAATTTAGTTTTTTACTGAACTTTTTTTAAATATAAATTCTGATGATAAATTTCATTCACAGACATAGGCATGTATTAAAATCACAACAGCTGATTATTTTAGGCCAATTTAAAGGCAACTTTTAAAACCTCATTTGTTCCACAGCCTAGTTTAGTTACACACTCCACTTACACTAGTACAGGCAAATGCATGTTCTAGTGCAGCTGAATGCTTTCGTTTGCTCAGTAACAATAGGTAATTATTGTTCTGTGTCATGGTTTTTTAATGAGACTTTAAAATGTGAAAGCATCCTAGCTGGGTCTTTGTTTTGAGAGAGTACTCTATGAATAACTATCAATATCATCATCACCAGCATCTTCATGTTCTCGTTTGGAGGATAGATATCTCTTTGTACCAAATGACATATAACATAATCTTGCAAAATCAAGCATCAAGTATTTAGTTATAAAAATATATTTCAATAGAAAGTAAATGATCAAAATAACCTAATCTACTCGAGCAACAGGGTAAGGCACATACAAATTGGAAGGTAGGTATGTTAGTATTTAGAGGGTCCATTAACTACATCTTCTAAATTAACAAAATGCACATAGAACAGAAAAAATACTTACCGGTAATTAACATTTCTACAAATATAATCTATTGAATCACTTAATCAGCACTAATAATAGACTTGTGTTATCCTCACAGAAAGACACAAGAAACAAATAGACGAGACGTCTTTGAAATCAGCATCAGCAAAGACGAATAGAATTTTAAGGGTAAAAAAATAATGGCAAGCAAGTAGGGAACAATTTTAAGTAAGCACAAAAAAAGAAATGGTAAAATTAATGTAAATTGCAGGTCAGTACACGGAATGTCCTCAAATTGAACAGAGGAAGTTTGATACAGTTTTCATTGATGATATACCTTTTAATGGAATGTTATGACAAAGTACATAAAAAGGATGGAATGATGTTTATAGAAATGTATTTTAACAAAACTTTTAATTGAAAATTGTATATATTTATACTAGCAGCTCGCTACAAATCACAAAATATGAACCTATACGAAAAAGGAACAGCAGAAGAAACTGTATAAAGGATTTTAAAGGTAACATGTAAATTGTGTTAAACATATAGTGGATAATTATTGCAGTTTTGTTATCAATTATTTGTGAAAAAAAATGCTGCATTTTATCCTCACAGAAAATATCCAAATGATATGCCTGGTCAGGCGACATAAATAGAAATAGTGCAAATATTTCACTTTTAAACAAAATCGTTGCACATGGGTTGGTGATCAAATATCCATATCATCAAGTATAATATTAAATAGATAGCAAAAGGAAGAGGTGAATGGCATCAAATTCAGATTTCTCGTCCTCTCAAATACATGAACTTAAGTAAAACAATTTTGGCTTGACCTCTTAATGTTGTGCTGAAAGAAAAGCCTAAACAGTCTGAAAATAATATATCCATATATAAATCTGCACGTATAAGTTATCATATATGTCATTTCACATTGACTTAAAAACCTTCAAATATGAGTTTAAAAAAGAAATGATACTAGTTGCTGCCCATCAAAATGAAATGGATGAAACAATATTTCACGGATAGTAAATTCATTTAAAAAAAGGAGGGAAAACAAAATTAGGACTACATTTTTCTATTCCACAGTCAAGTTTTTATCTGAATCATTAAATAAACAAATAGGTATGCGAAGAATATTTGAAATAAAAATTACAAAAAACATTTAAATATGTTCTGATTATTTGTCCATACACAATTACATAAAACAATGAATGTGAAAATAGTGAAAATATATGGCAATAGATTTTTTTATCTAAGTAACTTTAATGTAGACAAAGTTTTAGTTCATGTCATACAACAGCTTGTTCTTTTTTGTTTCAGGAAAAAAAAGGAGAAGAATCAATTTCGAAAGGTACTAGTAATTAAAAACAGGATTTAAAAAAAATCACACTTGGTGTTATCTTTTTGAGCACAATCTGTTAAAGATAAATAGACATGGAATGGAATATTCATAAGGTTAAATAATAAATGGTGTTTTGTACTTTAAAAAAAGTATTAAAACTTAATCAAATTAAAATAACAGGCAAATATGCGTAGGATTTTTCTCCATTCATAATACTATTAACTATTAAAGTAAAAAAAGGTCTGTGTGACCAATTTTCAAAAACATTTGCTCCTAAATTTACTTTGATTTCTTAGAATTTCACAAAAGCACAACAAAGATCAACAGATTGATTTTTTTTACAGAGAAGTATTCTATAATTGCTACCAAACTCAGATGAGTATATAAATGAAAAATGAAAAAGAAACTTTGAATACAAAGATGGCTTTAAAACATCTATTTGACTTTTGATGGACACTATCCATTTTTTTTTTAATTCATAAAATCCATACATCCTCACGTTTTTTGTCAAAACATCATTGTAAATTTTGAGCAATAAAAAAAAATTATGCACAGCTGATACTGATGAGTACAGAATTGGCCTCTCCACATAAACAAGAAAAAGATTGCCAATAATGTTTCAACAACAAAAAATCAGAGTAAGAGTTTAGGCCTTGCATCAATATTGTTTAAACTAATAATGTAAAATACATTTATCTGGTCTCCAGATCTTTAACTTTCATACACAGTTAAACGGTTAGTGGTGCATATCAAATTTTTATTACTTTTGCAGGATAGAACTTTGAATTTACCTCTTTCTTTCAATAAATCACTTGCATTTCAACTTTAATTGTCTCTATTTACAGTTATAATAATTCTATTTCAACAATATTTAAAGAAAAAAAAAAAACCCACAAATATTCTCCTTATTTTCTACTCAATTTTGGGTCCTGTGTGGCTTACTCTACTACTGGTTAAGAGGAATAAACTATGTAATGCCTAGATAAGAGCATATTTTAGAGGCTTGTTGTACATTTGGAAACTTGGGGAATGAATATTGCAGTCAAGATTAATAACACACAGAAAAATACTCCGAAAAATATTCAAAGATATTATATCAGCCTTATTTCACAGGATGCTTGTAGAAACGGGACGATTTCATAAAACCGAATTCATCATTATTTATTTGCAATAATTCAGAAGACATTAATTTTAAGACAAAATTCAAAAATTGGCACTCATTGGTAATATTGAGAATTACTTATATTGCCTCTGGCGATATCATCAAATTAGAGATATAGGAAAAAGATCAGTGAATTACTTTCTTGATGTAATAAAACACACTTCGTTAAAGTGTATATAAGCACCTGTAGTTCGCAAGAATTCCCTTTTGAACCCAAAATACATCTTGAAAATATTCTGCTCATTATTCTTAGACATATAGTGAATCAATCCAGAAAAACCACCATCCATTGAACTTACAACAATATGCTCTTTTTTTTAACCAACGACATGCAATTCTCTTTATTGCATATAATGAGCAAATAAGTGAAAAACATCTTGCGAGTGAATAATACCATTACATTTTTGTTTAACTGACAAAAAAGAGTACTCTATATTTTATTGCAAGTCAGATTGAGTAACAAAGTAAGAAGACGGGGTATAAACAGATAATGATCTCTGTATCTAGTTGGTTTTTTTTAAATTATAATGTCATCCATCAATGACAATAAACATCCCAGGGACTGCTGTGCTTTATGCATAACATATTTATTTTACTTCAGAGTGTCAAGGTCTTTTCAAGCCACTGGGGAGAAAAATAATAATAAGTATTATATAATACAGAATATCATCAACAACAAAAAAGCAAGTTAAAAAAAATTACATTAGTTTATCGAGGTTTAATATATTCAACTTAAAAAAAAACATATCAAGGAACTAAGCAAAAATATAAAATTGTCCACAAAAAAAAAAGAAAATCAAAATCCCAGTTTTTCCACTCTTCTTGAAGCAATAATAATATAGGCTTATTTTATAATATAAAAAAAATATTATTTATAAAAAGTATGAAAAGTCTGGTAGTTCTAAAATTTTCAAGTTCTAGGGTATGATATTAATCGAAGTTGACATAAATTATAATATGAACAAAATTAATATTAGTCCTGTATTAAAAAATGAGAACAACAAAGTCTCCTAAATTTATTTTTATATGTGGCACAAAAAGACATTAATTTTATTTGTTAAGAGTGCAGAATGTAAATGTAGTTTCTGTGACACCTCATTCTACTGCATTGGTTGATATATCTTGTTTGTCCTTCTTATTGGTATTTTATTAGCATATGAAGGAAAAACTTCTTTAATTTAATTTTTTTAATTGATTATTTCAGTCAGAATTTTAGACATGTTTAATCATTGTAGTAACTATTTTGAGTTTGTACAGTTGTATTGTTTTCCTTCTGAACATTAAGTATCACAGCACCATTGAGGACCCATATGACTATGTTTAATACCATGCCAAATAAACCCAAGCAGGAGGATGTACTACGCTATATTTAACGTAATCTATGACAGTGATAGACAAGTCTGTGCTTAAAATATTTTTGCCACTATCAAGAATCAGCAGGCTATAGCTGACTAGCTTTCCAGTGCCCTAGAGAGTTGATGCTATAAATGAGTGTCATTTCCTTTATATGAAAAAAGAAAAGAACTGTTATAAAGCGTACCTGTTGAATGTTCACTGTTGCAAAACCGTCCCTTTGCAAGTCATGAAATGAATCTGTAAAGGAATAGCAGCAATTCTATTAGAATACATAAAATAGAAAAGTACTTATCTGATTGTCACTAACAAAAAACACATCTTTGACAACTATGATATAAATTTTAATAGATTTTTTTAGAATCGGCCGTATCGTTTAAGAATAATATTAATAAGTATTTGATTAAGATAACATGAAATTTTTTTATTTTATAGATCTACGAAATTTTAACTGCAAAATGAAAAGTGTTTCTTTGTGAGAGTTACAATTAAGTGTGTTGTTTTCTTAAAAAGTGTAGCTTTAAAATGAATGTAGACATGATGTTCTTGGTGTTAAGGAGACCAAAGATTTTGCTGTTCTAAAACAAAGAAAAAGCTGTTAATATCAAGTTTACACTCAGTGCACAGTCATGCCAGGGCACACCCGGCTGTGTGTGCCTGACAGGTAATTAATCACTGATCAGGCCACTACCTGCGGACAGCTTAGGCAGACACTAGAGGCCAACTAAGTTGCCGCCTTTCGGGCCGTATAAACAGCCGTCATGGAAACATGATCCAGCATTGTGTATAGCAGTCTCTTTGGTAACAATAAAAGTCATTTTTTGTGTAAGAATCTCCACAAGAAAATTTCTTGAGAATTTTTTCTTTTGTTTTTTTGTTTGTTATCTCTTTCATCTCAGTCATCAGACTTGTGAGCTATAAATACTATGTTCAACTATACTTACTGAAAGTTTTCATAAGCCTGGCCATCAGTATCAGGAAGTTGTCCAAACTTACTCTTCCTCTCTCATCAGCAAATTTGAAGATAAGTTGTGCAATGGTTTTGTTACTTATCTTATATCCTGAAAATAACATAATAATTATATTAAGGTTTACAATTGCTAAAATCCATTGAAAATAAATTTTAATAAGTAATATAATCTGTCAATCCTTTTAAGTTAACAGTCTAGCTAATTGCCAAAAAGGTTAATCTTATCCCTACATCAATTTTGTTTCTTTTTGGAAATTACTTTGATTTATAAAGAGAAAAAAATGGCCCAAGACATTCCTTTGCTGTTGGTTTTTTTTTAAACAAGAGACTTTC
Organism: Elysia chlorotica; assembly: GCA_003991915.1. Classification (NCBI taxonomy): domain Eukaryota; kingdom Metazoa; phylum Mollusca; class Gastropoda; family Plakobranchidae; genus Elysia; species Elysia chlorotica. The sequence continues at coordinate 34,295 of RQTK01000200.1, forward strand.
AAATATTAGGGAACAAAAGTAAAAAAAAAATTTTGTTTTGTTTGCATACTTACTATTAAAGGTGTTTTTTTTCACTCTCAATACTTATTTATTCATTGGACTAGCAGGATGGCATCTCTTAAAAATATGACATAGACCATTCTGCTAGGTCAGTGATGATGCCTCTTAATTCATTAGTGACGCTATTTTCCTTTATACAAACATATTTACAAGCAGTTATTAGTTTGTTGAATAGTATGCAGGTAGGAGATATCAGAAGATCACTAACCTCCAGCATTGATTGCATAGCGCAGCTCCCGTGAATCCATGGATCCAGAGTTGTCAGTGTCGTGCTGATAGAAGATTTTCTACAAAAAAAAACAAAACAAAAGGTAAATAGGAGTTGACAGTTAACTTTATGGCAAACAGGGTAGTAATCACCTTTCATTTGGTACCTATGTTATTTTCCTATTTTTTTGCTCTGGAGGCCAGGATGTAGGACAGTATTCAGCCCAGGAATTCAAGTTTCCTAAGGGTTTAACTTTAGAAGAATATATACAGTATTACTTCCATTGAACTTTTTCATGAAACTGAAATGGTGGCATATCATAAACTAAAATGTATCCCACAAGGGAGTCCTTTTTAGAATGTGTGAAAGAAGCGATCCACAGTACGGGTTTTATTACTTCTAATTGGAATTCATTTAAGCACCTACAGTGATAAATTTTCTTTTTAATTTTTTTTCAAACAAATCCTTTGAAATTAGGACAGCAAGTAATAAAGACTTAATATCAAATTCTTGCCTTCCAGGATCGTAGATGATGCCATAAGAACTGGAACTCATGGAAACTCAGCTTTCCACTACCATCAACCTAGCCTTTAGTTAAGCAAAACAAAAATTATTTCATGTAAAAAAAAAAAGGAATTCTCATTAGCTTCATTAACAAGAATAGCAAACTTTAAGTCAACAAAAGCTTCCTCTTTTTCTTTTTAAATCTGAGCACTTTCATTTAAACCACTGGTAAAAAACAACAAAAAAGCAAGCATTTTGAACTGTCTGAATTTAAACATCTTCATCGTACTAAAGGCAAACTAAATTCATTAGTCCAAAGCTGACAAAAAGCATCAGACTTTATCAAACATATTTCAAACTGTTAAAGTTGGCATTCACAAATAGCAGCAAAATCCAAGACAATTCTAGATACAAAAACATTTTCCATTTTCCTGAATCTGCATTAATGCAAAAAAGGCACACGTGCAGCAGTAGAGACTAGTCTACAAATGGTTTTTCTTTAAAACTTAAAAAAAAAATTCCTTTACAAGGTTGCAGGTATTTTGGGTCTCCCAAGCCAGGAAAATTTATATTGCACAGATTTTTTAGCGTTATTAATATTAGTAACCAAAATAATTGAGTAGTACAAACAAAGTTGCAGTAAACAATGCAACAACAAAAAAACAACTTCCTTATCAAACATGATTAGTGCCCTTCAAAGTTAAAGGATACATCCATTAAGCAGACAAACGATCGACATGCATCAACACCAATGTCATGATGCAACGGTTCTGAAAAATATACACAAAATTCAAAAGATTATAAGATAAAGAACAAAAACATTTTGGAAAACATTTTTGTTGGATTATTATATCTCAAGAACAGTCTAAAAAAAATGCATGGACTCGATAAAATCTTGCAATTTATTAGTCGCATAGAATAAAGGCTGTAGAAGGCACTTTCAAGTTAACCTAATTTGGATTAATCAAACTTCACAAACAGGCCTATCAGCGTGCTATAGCAATAAATGTTTTAAATTTCTATTAACTTGAACTTTTCTTTAAGTATTTCATGGGACAGATAATTTTTGTTGTTGTTTTACATTAATTAATTCGCAATGAAATAAAATAAAAATCTTGGACTAAAAACAAACTTTTATCCTTCATAAAAAGGGGTATAATTCTGAAATCATAGAAGGAAGATAAGAAGTTTGCATTTTCTAGCATTGTAGCTCTAATCCTACATTTTAGCTGCTTCTTGAAAAAGGGAAAAAAAATTGACTATTGTTTGTATAAATCTAAGTCTATGTCTCAAGCCAACAATATCCAAGATGGATGGGTGTGGAAGTATCAAATTCATATTCCATCTATACACATAAATGAATTTTATCTTTCAAAATTTTGCTCTCTTGCATTTAAAATCTCACATACCTTTACGCAAACCTTCATTGATTGCATCTTTCAATTCAAAGGCATTCACCTCCATGTCCTGAAAGCAGACAAAAAATAGGTAAGATTGATATGTGCAGAGATTAAGGAACTCATTTTCTTTGAACTGATCATGGAACCCACTAATACAGTGAAACATAACATCTTCCTAATTATTCGGCACCTCTTAAAAAATATTGTAGACATGTAATCCATCAACTTAGTCCAAAAAGAAATAGGCCTATTAAAAAAGCCTTCCCTTGTCTATAAACCTATGTATTAGCGTATCAAAAGATTTGATTTCCTTTATCTAAATGTAAAGCTTCAAGTGATGTTACAATGACAAAGAGCTGAGCTTTTACATGTGAAAAGGTGGAGTGGCAAGGGAAAGACTCAAGTTTGGGAAGATGCATGTCTTTGTTAAAGCGTCATAGAATTCTTTGTAATAACATTTAATAAATGTGCCTGTAGGATATAACTATGCAATGTTGAGGTTAATTTTTTCTCTCTCCAACAACATGTGGCAATCAATAATTTGAAGAGCCATAAGTATAACATTTTGATACTGGTATTTGGGATTTTTTTTATTTCTTTTTTTTTTTTTTTTAGGAAAAATAAATCAGTATTAATCAAACATCTTAATCTAAAAGGAAGGCCACTGAAATTTGAGATTAAATTTGGTGGTTCAGAATTTTATATAAAGAAAAAAAGGGGAAAAATTATTTTTAAAAAATACAGATGTAAACAACCATAAACCGATTATGAAAATAAGGTTGAACTTTCCTTCACCCTCTCCAAATATCTGTCTAATAAAGGCATAAACGTCTAAGAAAAAAATTGTGGATGCCTACAATCTAATAACGCTTTTCTAAAAAAGTATTTAACAAAACCATCCGGGTAACAATCCTGAAACCAAAAGGATATTTTTGAGACCAGCTATGTTTTTTTTTTAAAGATTATCTTGTGCTCCAGCAAAGTAAATTGTGCACCTTTGACATTCATATTTGTCACTTCATACCTCTCCTGACACTCTGTAAAAGAACTGTTTAAAGTTATCCTCTTGATCCTTTACATCTGGAGTCACTGGAGGAGGTGGGACCTCAGTTTTTTCTGGTATGTCATCACAGTACCTGAGGTATAAAAAAAATGTTAATATATGTAAACTTCTAAGGAAGGGTGGGAAATATAGAAATTTTACATTCCCTCATTCTAACTGATTCAACTTTTATTTGTGTGTGTCGGTTTCTTAATGTCAACATCAACAGCAGACAGGTCTTAAGACTAATGTCTGGTAATTTTATAAGCTGTCACATGATACCAGGGCTCTTTCTCAGACTGTCACGCTATACCGACACCAACTTAAGTTCATGTTGTTTTACAGGCTATTTGACAGCTGGAAAAAAACAGACTGTTTTGCTTCATATCTCAAAAGAGAAATTCCTTTGATTCCTCAGCTGCTACACAATGTGTCTACAGATTAATCTGTTTATTAATAAAAAGGTGACCTATCATCAGTATAATTTGATAGTTTTGTTTGTTTATTTCAGTTTAGAAATATGGTTTGTATACTCTGCAGAATTTTTTTAAAGCTGAAAATATATTTTAGTGAATAAAGGGCTAATAGGAACTTTATGTTGGTAGATTTAAGATAAAGACTGTAGTTAAAGTAGACTTTACTACAATCATGTATGGCAAGCTCTATTGCAGATGATCATTATTTGTTTGAATAATTCAAGAAACAATATAAAAAAAATAGTTGTGAAATTTTACTAAGTGATGAAATTAATAGAAGGAATATTTGAAGTTCTCCGTTAAAATGCCATTAAGTGTCATAGTGATTAAAATAACAATAGAAGCAGGTATTTTTCTTTCTTTTTGATAAGTATTTGTTTTAGAAGTTCCACCATTGTAAGAGTGTGAATTGAAATCAATAGAAAGAACAATACTGATATGAAGCCTCAAAAAATATTTTGCTATTTTATTAACTTACTCTGCGACATTTCCCTTTTCAAAGAAAAACCTCATGAAGAAGTCAGCTTCCTCATCCTCATCCCAGGTGCAAGGTACCACCACATAAGCACCAGGGGGAAGAGACAACCTCTTTGTAACCTGCCGCACATTGCTGAATGCTCCAGAGTTTGAGATGTCTCTGTTATATTCAAAGAAATCTTTCCTCAATGGCACGGTGTAGTCTTTCTCAAGCTAGGATAGAACAAAGGAATGAGATTTGGGATGAAGATTCATGATATTTCAACTAATTTTAATAGATATATAACGTAACGTAGGTAGTACAACATCGCAATTTAAAGACTAAATAATTTAGTATGTGGATAGATAGTCTATTTTATTGATTTGGAAAGTATGATTGCCCCCAACATTATTTTAAGAAAAATTTAAAGATACAATGTTAGACACAATTTGATATATAAAGAATAGCTGCAAAACAATTCTAGACAATGAAAGGAAGCTCTTATGCCATTAAGAGACCGCAAGCAGAAAAGGTAATGATCCAATTTGAATTAAAAAGATAAATGGACTTATATAAATATGTGAACATCACAGCCAGCAAGTCACTTACCTTATAAATATAAAAGCCAATAAATCGGAACGTTTCCCCCTTCTGTTTGATCTTGCGGCGATCTTTTTGCATGAGCTGAACAACGACAGTACAGACCTGGTCTTCATCCTCATCAGTGTCCTCGAGTTTCAGCAAGTATTGAGGGTTCGCCCAATGGGAAGCTGATGAGTATTGGAAATTGGAGGTTAATTATTATTTAATGAAAACGCATGACTCCCATAAGTTCTACCTGAAAATCAGAGCAAATATGCACAAGAGCTGCCATTATGATTTGTATATGATAAGCTGATAAGATCTGGTAAAAAAACTATTATTTTCAAATGGTTCAGTCTCACAATGAAGCTTATTTGTTTGTTATTTTTTTTTCTGTAAGTATAATGTGACTGAATGAAATGCTGTAGTATCCCATGCGGAACAACAATTGTAAGGCATTCATCTTTGGACCTTTCACAGTATAGGATTATTCTTGTGGACCTAAGAGAGAATTTTTTCTGCTGTTAAATTAAAGTTTTTTTTAATGTGTCTGTTTGAGTCAGCAAGTAAAGAGTAATAAAAATTTTATTGTCAGTATACTGTGACCGGCCGAGACAGAAGCAGCTCTTTCTCTGTGTGGCTGTATATGAATTATTAGTTGCCGGAATTTATACGTGTTGGGGCCCTTAATGTAAAGGATCCTCTAGGAGATTCTAAACTAGGAGAGAACTCCACTGTCCACTGTCTTACCTTCCTTGGATTGGCGTCCACCAGCATTGAAGCTTTTCACCCACCGCCCATGATGCTCCACAACGTGCCATTTCCTTTGGACATCCCCAGCAGCATCCGGTGTCAGATTGCAGATGTCGAGCCTATCAAAGTTCACCAGGAAGTCTTCAAAGTCCATCCTTGGAAAAGTTGAAGACAATTATTAGAAGAAAAAAAGAGAGAGATAGATAGATAGATAGATAGAGAGAGAGAGAGAGAGAGAGAGAGAGAGAGAGAGAGAGAGAGAGAGAGAGAGAGAGAGAGAGAGAGAGAGAGAGAGAGAGAGAGAGAGAGAGAGAGAGAGAGAGAGAGAGAGAGAGAGAGAGAGAGAGAGAGAGAGAGAGAGAGAGAGAGAGAGAAAGAGAGAGAGAGAGACATACAGAGCTAGAGAGAGAAGAGTTGGAAAGACAGAAAGGTTAAAAGAGACAAACAGGCAGACAGAAAAGAACAAGTTTGCAATATTAAAGAATCTCCAATATTTATACAGCATACCTTTTTCACATTTCACATCAACAGTTCTAACATTGCCATTGTTCAGCCCAGTGGTCTTTGACTTTCCGCTCTTTTGCCAAGAGCCATGAAGAAAAAGGCAGCAGTTTACTGTAGCTGCATTAGGGTTGAATACAATGTGTTTGCAAAGTCAGGTTATGGAGGAATGAGTTGTCTGAGTTGATCAAGACTAGAGCATTGAACAGTGTGTGATCTCCAGTTTCCAAATTCCCATCACATAGTGGATTCAGGAATCATAATAGAATTTTTGTTTTCACTCACCAAAACTCCCCATCATCCCTCTGAATAAGACCCAACTGCTGTCTATCCTCTGGAGATATTTGCTGCATCTCTGGCGACCTACAGATAAATGAATCACAACACTGCTAAGTTAAGTGGGAAATCTGTAGTTAGCAATATAAAGTATAGTCGTGTTTTTAAGATAAAAGGTTTCAGTTTCAGCTTTTGATCTCTATGTCTTAATATTAACAATCAAAAAGCTTTTTCTTCCATTACTTATAAACTGTTGAAAAAAAAATACCACTATCCCTTCATTTCATCTGAATTTCAAACAAAATTATTATAGTAAAATCTTTTTTGTTTATTTGTACAACTGGATTTTATTACACTGCTAATTTAAAATGTTTTGAATATGTTCCTAAATTTTGATTGTTAGAAATTAGCCAACAGAAATAATAAAGAATCAAATCTTTTTATATTCTTAACCAAATCATTCTCGTTAAAAAAATGTAATACTTCAAATTAAAATATCTAAAATTATGAGGAGAAAATTATTGTTGATTATCAATTAGGGCACTCCTTTTTTGCTGTCTTTCAACAAAAGATCAATCCAAGATATTACCATTCACTCCAGCGTCCTCTCCACTCCTTAGAATCCCCATGTGGATCACGGATGCGGATCAGGTTCACTGGCTGCTGCCCATGCAAAATCTGCAACAGAAGAGCATTTTAATTTTTCACAACCGTAAGAACCTTACTTGCATCTGTTAATATTTTGTTTGTATAAGAGGGACGCTGTCAGTCTTTTCTCTAGATCTACAGATTTTGTTTCTTTCAGAACCAATCCAATATTTACACTTTCATTAAGTTCTTATTTCTAACTTTTGATAAGATATTTTGTAAATCACATGTGATCTTTTCACTGCAAAACACAAATAGAAAAACTCATGCACAGCACATACAAAGCTCAAAAAGAGTTAAGTAAATAAACATATGTAAGTAAAAAGTATTGTTAAATTTCAGAAATGTTCTGATTTTTGCCCAAGAAAAGCATGATGTTTCAATACTGGTGCCACCTTTTTGAACTCACCCTTCTCAAGTCTGTGACACTGTATGCATGGCCACTCACAAGCCCATTTTGAAGAGCTCTTTCACCTGTTCCCTACAAATTTTTAACATAAAAAAGATAAAGCTTCATTCATGTTATCATACCACTCTGAAAAAAAGTAAATGATAAAGAACTACATAAACCTTTTTTTATGCATCTTTTTAGACATACAGCATTTTTTAAAGAGATATTGAGGTGTTCTATTATATGATTGTAAATGTTTAGTTTTTCTTTCCTTAAGTAACCATCATGGCGGTCACTAATGGTTAAGAGGGGGGCGTGGTGGTCCTGGGGTAGAACATCGGCTTCCGACGCAAAAAGTCAGGATTCGAGCCCTGGCGATTGCGCTCCCTACTGGTTGGGTCGGTGTCAGTTTAATGTGATCGGCTGAGACAGGAGTCATGGTATCCCCGCCCTGTCTCGTGTGTGGCAGCACATAATAATGTCAAACGTCAGTCTTGGGGCCCGTCCACAATATAGCCTATATAGTGCTGATGTTGGACATTAAACCAACTCAACAACATCAACAACAATGGTTAAGAACTGTCTTAAACTTACATTGATGCCTGCTCCAATCAAGGACAAACGCTCTAAGGCTTTGAAAAGGATGTTGACAATATTTTCTGGCACATTTGCATGCTCTCCTCGTAAGGTGTAATGTTCAGTAACCCCTCCAGTTAAATCAGTAAGTGCATCGATAACTTGCCCGCCCTTCAAAGCCTCATATGAGCCGTAAAGCCTGAAAAAAAATGGATGCATCAATGTTATTTTGATTTGGTGTGTGTTTTCTTGTAAACTTGATTTTTTTTCAAATTAAAGAATTAGAGAAATGAATGTGATTTCATTTCATACGCACAATCCTTCAGCAAATAAGCAGACTTATGTATCTTTAGTATCTACAGCTCAGCCAATTTACATAACAATAAATATTAATAATAATAATAATAATAAAGTAATAATAATAATAATAATAATAATAATAATAATAACAATAATACTTATACCAAACTAGAGTGTTGATAAAATGAAGATGTTAAAAACTTGGCCTCAATTAACCTTCAAATAGCTAGAGGAACTAGAATGAATAGAATTAGTTAGATTATGTTTAGTCCACAACCATTAAAATTCAGAATTGAAAGAAATGACCATGAACAACTTACTTGGCATAAGCTTTCTCCATAAGGGAGGCCCAAAACTCATTTGTCTGTGAAGAGTGGACAAAGACGGGTCGCCCGCGATTTGTTGGCAGAAAATCGTCCACGAGCACCTGTTTCCATTCACCGAAGTGCCAGAACATGAAGCGGAACACTCCAGAGTACCAGTTATCCTGAAAACTCTGGCCACGGGGAATTACTCGCTCAAAGAGGTGTCGGTACTCTGGGCATGATAGACTCGCTATTGCTGCGACAAACCAGCAGTCACCTAAGAGAGTGAGGGAGAACGGAAAAACATTGAAAGGTGATAATACAATGTATGCATAGAAAACCTTTTTTAATTACAAAAGTTTCAAAGAGTGCCAATTTCAGAGATTTTATTCACTTAGCATTAATACTGACATTCTTTTCCAAACAAGTTTTAAAACTACAGAATGGATCCTTTGGAAAAAAGATGTATTCAGTAACAATTATCGATTTATTATTTTCATTTCTAAATTAGGTTTGGAAAATGGCCAGAAAAAATCAAACCACACAGTGTTACAAAAGTTTAATGAAACAGTTCAAATTTCATCCAACTTTTCTTATACAAATAATTCAAAGAATACTTTATCAACTTTTTTTTTTGTAGTTTATCTATGTTCTTTCTCAGTTTCTGTATGGAAAGTGCAAGTAAAAACTTTTATGTAGTCTGGTAAACATGAAAGTACATAGTTGTAATAAATAAATATTAGTTGTACACACCCAATTGCCCTTGCTGAACATCAAATCTGTCAAATCCACGGACGACAAATTTTGGTGGTTGTCTGTGCATATGAGCAATGTCCTGGAAAAGCCAAAAAGGAAGAAAACAAAAAATTTTAAAACGAAGAAAGAGCGGGGAACAACTTTAAAAGATATAAGCGCAACAGCATAACTGTGGATGGTATAAGGAAAAGATTGAAAGTAACTCAGCAACGTTTAGACACGAGTCACAAAGACATTCAATTCTATTTTAGACAGAGAGTTTCTACACATCAAAACAATCTATACCTAAATAAAAATAGAAGATAAGTTTAGATACGATTGATGGAGTAACATGTCTTAGCTATAAATTAATTCAATAGTACATACAATAATACTAATTACTCATCTGTCATGAAGCTAAACCGCTCCTGAGACTTTGAGACTTGCACTCATTATTTGACTGAAGTACATAAAACAACGGTTCTTTTATTTGTTTACTTTGAGAATGGAAAAAAAGGTTTTTTAAAAGGATTTTAAATTTGTAAAAGATATTAAATGTTGGATGGTTGATAACAAACTCAAAATGAACGAAGACAAGACGAAAATCATTAAATGTAATACCAGCAGAAGTAACCTTTCCAGTGATCTTAATCATATTTGCATTGGAAATGAGAATATACCCTTTTCAGATAAGGCTAAAAACCTGGATGTGTACTTTGATTCAAAATTATCTATGTCGTATCAAGTAAATAACTTATGTAGAATAATGTATTTAGAGCTCAGAAGAATCAAGCAAATGTCTCCATTTTTGAAACAGTCTAATTTGAAAACACTCATTTCAGCATTTGTGTTCTCGAGATTGGACTACTGCAATGCTCTTCTGTATGGTCTACCCAATGACACACTTTTCAAATTGCAGAAGATCCAAAATAATGCAGCTCGCATGATACTTAAGAAAAAAAAGAGAGACCATATTACACCCATGCTAAGACAGCTCCACTGGCTTCCAGTGGAGGCCAGAATTAAGTATAAAGTTGCTACTTTGTGCTATAAATGTAAATTCCAACAAGCACCCCAGTATCTCTACGAGCTTATTATTACTCATGCTCCTAGTCTAAACTTAAGGTCCAGAAATAAAGCGCTCTTGTCAGTCCCATGTAGAGCAAATAAAAAGACAAGTGAACGAGCATTTGTGCACTATGCACCTGTTGTTTGGAATTCCCTGCCTTTAGATCTGAGACAGTGCAGCTCACTTAATAGTTTTAAAAGAGGCCTAAAAACCTACTTATTTACAATGCACTTGTCAGTGGAGTTTTCGTCTTAATTTTCATTAATGTTTTCTTTATAATTATGTGTAATTTACTCATTTTTCATAATATTTCTTTGCTGTTCATGTATCATGTCCTTTATGTGCAAAACTGCCTTATAATGTGTGTGAATGGCTGATAAATTGTCTCGTAAAACTAGAGTGTTGATAAAATGAAGAAATGTTAAAAACTTGGACTCAATTAACCTTCAAATAGCTAGAGGAACTAGAATGAATAGAATTAGTTAGATTATGTTTAGTCCACAACCATTAAAATTCAGAACTGAAAGAAATGACCATGAATAACTTACTTGGCATAAGCTTTCTCCATAAGGGAGGCCCAGAACTCATTTGTTTGTGAAGAGTGGACAAAGACGGGCCGCCCACGATTTGTTGGCAGAAAGTCGTCCACGAGCACCTGTTTCCATTCACCGAAGTGCCAGAACATGAAGCGGAACACCCCAGAGTACCAGTTATCCTGAAAACTCTGGCCACGCGGAATTACTCGCTCAAAGAGGTGTCGGTACTCTGGGCATGATAGACTCGCTATTGCTGCGACAAACCAGCAGTCACCTAAGAGAGTGAGGGAGAATGGAAAAACATTGAAAGGTGATAATACAATGTATGCATAGAAAACCTTTTTTAATTACAAAAGTTTCAAAGAGTGCCAATTTCAGAGATTTTATTCACTTAGCATTAATACTGACATTCTTTTCCAAACAAGTTTTAAAACTACAGAATGGATCCTTTGGAAAAAAGATGTATTCAGTAACAATTATCGATTTATTATTTTCATTTCTAAATTAGGTTTGGAAAATGGCCAGAAAAAATCAAACCACACAGTGTTACAAAAGTTTAATGAAACAGTTCAAATTTCATCCAACTTTTCTTATACAAATAATTCAAAGAATATTTTATCAACTTTTTAAAAAAAAGTTTATAGATGTTCTTTCTGTATGGGGAGTGAAAGTAAAAACTTTTATGTAGTCTGGTAAACATAAAAGTACATAGTTGTAATAAATAAATATTAGTTGTACACACCCAATTGCCCTTGCTGAACATCAAATCTGTCAAATCCACGGACGACAAATTTTGGTGGTTGTCTGTGCATATGAGCAATGTCCTGGAAAAGCCAAAAAGGAAGAAAACAAAAAATTTTAAAACGAAGAAAGAGCGGGGAACAACTTTAAAAGATATAAGCGCAACAGCATAACTGTGGATGGTATAAGGAAAAGATTGAAAGTAACTCAGCAACGTTTAGACACGAGTCACAAAGACATTCAATTCTATTTTAGACAGAGAGTTTCTACACATCAAAACAATCTATACCTAAATAAAAATAGAAGATAAGTTTAGATACGATTGATGGAGTAACATGTCTTAGCTATAAATTAATTCAATAGTACATACAATAATACTAATTACTCATCTGTCATGAAGCTAAACCGCTCCTGAGACTTTGAGACTTGCACTCATTATTTGACTGAAGTACATAAAACAACGGTTCTTTTATTTGTTTACTTTGAGAATGGAAAAAAAGGTTTTCTTAATTTTGAAGTTGATCTTCTTATAACCAGTCAGTGTCTGAACATGGTTGTTTACTTTTTCCAACAATGAACACTATGGTTTGCTTTTCAAGACTTAAATTTTGATGCCCTAATTTAAATTTAATCACTAATGAGAGTGATAGTATCTTTTTTCTTCTTTAAAATTAATTTTTTTTCTTTATAATACAAGTTTGAAGATGTTATTTTGTTGTTGTTTTTCACCCAATAATACACAATATTAATTAAGGAAAATTGATTTTCACTCATGTTTATTAATATACGCATGCATACACTCATAAAAATGAAAAGAAAAAAAAAGAACTGGCGTTTATTTATTTTTTGTGTGAGTTGGCCGTTATTCATGAAGTCATTAACTGAGAGGCTGAAAACAATAAACAATTTTTTATTAAACTTCCCTTGTGCTCAATTCATTTTACCTTGTTGACAGAAAAAGGTTTTGGTTTTCGATTATTCTACAGTAGACTCATGTTTTGGTTCTCTCCAACTAAAAAAATCAAACAAAATGCTGTAAAATTTTTTCATAAAAAACCTATTACAATAAAAGAAGACTATAACACTGACCTTGGCTCTAATCCATTCTAGTTCCATTGGAGGCTGTGTGCTGAAATAGGCTGATGTATCTGTTGGAAGGAAGACAGTATCTTCATAGAGTTTGCCCCTCCGTAAGTAGTCTACTCGTACTTTCTCAAACTCATGAAACTTGCTATCTGCTACTGATGTGTTGTGTTGTTTACTGCATTATTGACGTTGCTTGACACACTTTGAATGCTGCTGACACTGTTTTGTACATCTCTGTCTCTATTCATAGGCTTATTGTTGTTGTTACTGTTGATATTGATGTTGGCTATGCTGTCCGAATCAACATAGTTGCCCGTGTTATTTGATTTGTAGGGGACATTGCTGTAGTTGTGATAATTATTACCATCACCTGGAGCATATTGTGGTGATTGTGTTTGTGGTGGTGGTGGTTGATAGTTTTGTGGTGGTGGTGGTTGAAAGTTTTGTTGGGGCGGTTGGTAATTTTGGGGAGGCTTCTCGTTGACAAATCCTCTGCGTAGTGTTGAGTTTGGGGGCTGCTGTGACAAGTTACTTCTACTGCTACTGATGCTACTGGAGCTGTTCAATCTGTCTTGGGATCTTGCCGCGTTACGCCTCAGTGTAGAGGATGGGCTTGCCCTCCCTTCTATAAAAGCATCGTCGGAATCAATACGAGGGCGAGCTGAATGGAACTGGGCACCTCTGCGACCAACTTCAGTTCTGGGTAGAGTCCCTGATAAATTTTGTTGGGACCCACCTGTCTGTTGTGACTGAGAACCTAGTCGACCGCTTGAGTCGTGTCTGCCTCCAGCATTTTTAAAAGCGTATGATGCCGCCATAATCTCACAGTTTAGATCCTAATCTTTAAGCTCTATTGATTAAGATCCTGACTTCTGCTTTTGAATCCGTATGTCCCTGTAATAAAAATGGAAACAGCAATGGTTGATTTCAGGACACTCACATCAAGAATCATCGAAACGTAGATTAGTTCCAAAAAGAAATAGAAATCTAGTTCTGAAATAACATAAGTTGCAATACAGGAGTGCGACAAAGGTTTGAAGAAGGCTAAACCATAAACCAAGTAACTCACTGTTTTGATGACCTCATTTAACTTAGGGCTAAAAGGACTTGTAAGTAGATCTCGATTTAGTTGTTGTAGTCACCAAAACCCAGACCCGATATCACGGAAGTAGAACAGGTAGGGCCTAGCTTCTGTGACTTGTCAACTCTGTCCCCAAGTCTTGGTTTTTGATTTACCTGACCTGAGACTCCTTTGGCGGCCTGGGAAACTACCTACACAGGGGAGTTTCAAGGATTTGGTTGGCCAGGTTTGTTGGTTGAGTTCATTTACCAAAAGGGGGGAAGGCTTGCTTTTATTTATAGAAAAAATTACCTGGAGGGCTTTCCCAGCAGGTAAAAACTCAATGACTAATACACTTTCTGCTCACAGGTGTATTGTCACATATTTTGTGCGTGCGCGTAATAGTGAGGATTGGCGAGAGGAATGGGGCGGCCAATTCGTGGCATACTTATTTGTGAGATGACTATTTCATTCATTTTTTTTATTGTGTCCTTTTACTCCTTTATATTTGGTTTATGTTGCATAGGAATGTTGGTAGGCAGAGAGTTTTCAACAGCAACAATTTTTTTTTTTATTTTTTTTTTACACGAAAACATCGCCATTTAGAGATTTAAACCTCAACACCCACCAGAGGTCCTAAATAGTCTAGACCTACCGAGCACCACTAATTAATAAATATGAATTTTTTTTATTATCATTGTTTTAAAACACGAAGGTCTGCTTCTCGGCCCATACTAACGACTTCTTCTCTGTTAAAGGTTAATCACACAACTTTTATTCTTACCATAAGTCCTCTTTATTCCCATAACTTTTATTTTTACCATAAGTCATCGTTATTCCCATAACTTTTATTTTTGCCATAAGTTCTCTTTATTCCCTTAACTTGTATTTTTACCATAAGTCGCCGGTATTATATAACTACAGGAAAAGAACTTGGCAAACAAACACAAGAGTAAGGGCGATCTCAGCTAACAGAATGGCTTGGACAAAATGCCCAATGTAGAAATGTACGGCGCTCTGTGGTTCGTTGCCTATAACCTACTAAGGATAGTGGATATTGGGAATGATGAAGATGATGATGATGATGAAAACGAGTATCAACCATTTCAATTTAGATTAATGTTATTCTTGTCGTTGTTGTTGTTGTTGTTGTTGTTGTTGTTGTTCTTCTTCTTCTTCTTTTCTTCTTCTTCTTCTTCTTCTTCTTCTTCTTCTTCTTCTTCTTCTTCTTCTTCTTCTTCTTCTTCTTCTTCTTCTTCTTCTTCTTCTTTCTTTCTTTCTTTCTTTCTTTCTTTCTCTCTCTCTCTCTCTCTCTCTCTCTCTCTCTCTCTCTCTCTCTCTCTCTCTCTCTCTCTCTCTCTCTCTCTCTCTCTCTCTCTCTCTCTCTCTCTCTCTCTCCCTTTTTCATTTTTTCTTTACCGCCCCCCCCCCCTCATTCTCCTTCTGCCTCTTATTCATTCTCTTATGTATGCACTTCTTATTGTCTATATCTGAATTTCACACTCTCTATTTCTCTCTCTCTCTCTCTCTCTCTCTCTCTCTCTCTCTCTCTCTCTCTCTCTCTCTCTCTCTCTCTCTCTCTATCTCTCTTTCTCTCTCTCTATCTCTCTATCTATCTATCTATCTATCTATCTATCTATCTATCTATCTATCTATCTATCTATCTATCTATCTATCTATCTATCTATCTATCTATCTATCTATCTATCTATCTATCTATCTATCTATCTATCTATCTATCTAAACTAATAGTTTTCCTTTCCTACACGGCATCATAACTCTTTGCAAAACAAACAGCACTAGATTGTACAGCTATGTGCAACTCTAAGTCCGTCACAAGCATCGTCCTCAAATCTCAAGTCTCTCTTATGACGAATAACAACCAAGCAAACAAACATACACACTCATCCATCACCAAAAACTTAACCCAATGCGATGAGCTGAGTATCATCCACTTTCGGACAATGCTTGGGAATAATAGAGAACGGTCGAACTGGAAGCTAAGCAAGGCCAAGGGGTGAGTTTTGGCAGATCGAGCTAAACACCACTCACTCTCACTCGGCCTGACCCAAGAGGCATGGCTGGCTTTGCGATCCACTGTCGGATGACATTAGGTATGGGACCTTCTGCTCGCTTATTACGCTTTGCAAGTCTAGGATAGACCGATCTTGGGCGCAACTTGTGAGTGCAGATTCTTGTGCTTATCGTCTTCGCTTTCGCCAAGGACTCCCTTATCGCAAGATCTCTATTTTTCTTCTCTCGCCCGCAGGCGCGTGCATGGATTTATTTGCAGGGTAAGGTAGACAGACTCATATGTTAGACCCGAAGTCTGCTAGACTTTCTCTCGGAACTTAGGCTCGTCTGGAGACTTTGTAGAGAAAGGCTGCATTGCACAAAGGTAGCAGTTGAGGAAAGGAGTAGCAGAATTCCTGGAGAGTTTCAGGTAAGTTTTTGAGCCGCACACCAGAAGCTTAGAGTTATAGGATACTTTTGGCTTTATATCTAAACATCCAACCTGAAGTAGTTTCTCCGTATTCACGCTCAAACTCTATGTCTGTGCATTTTAACAACATAATAGTAATTCTCAGTTTCACTACCTTCTACTGTAGGCCCTACACGTCGGTCGACTTCTAATGCCAAAGTCATGTATCGTTTTGCTGTCCCACCAATACTCTGATTTTGCTTGCTTTAGAAGGTTTACAACAAAACCTCATTGTAAGAGTTATTTTATAGCCATGTTCTTATGAATAAATCAAACATATCTTTTCACTTACATCTAAAGAGTTCACTTCTCATTCATCTTGAAATCATGTGCCAGCTCCGTTATTATTGAATTGAAATCCTCTCGGCACAGTGGAATCATGGGGGAAAACCGGTAAAGGAAAGGCAAGCCCGTTTGATCTTGTTTTAATAAGCCTAACCGAACGAGAAAAAGTAAAAAAAAATAATGAAAGAAATAAAAAAAAAAAGGACTACCAGATTACTTGATATGCTTCAGTAAAAGTTAATAGTCATTGAGCTTACTTGACCCACTTTCAAAGAAGCACACTTTAAACTTTAAACTTCATTGTAAGGGAATGATCCTTAATACTAATAGAGCACTCTTTCTTGGCTAGAGATGATTGGACTCTGACCAAACGTTGAAGAAGCACACCTCTTACATTACGTTATCAAGAAATAGGCCTTTAGATTACATTATACCTGGCTGTAAGATTAGAATAAAATTGTACAGTATTCCCCAACTTGGCACCGGCGAATTTTGGCCCATGGTTATTTTAACACAGCATATTAAGGCAAACAGGGAGCTACTTCAAGAAAACAGCCATCTAAAGGTATGGAAGTTATGGTTCAATTTTGTGCCGCATTATTTAGGTCCTGGTTGAATTTTTATACTTAAGGGATTTGTTTTTAATTCGTACCGTTTCTACTGTGGGTGTGACGGGATTTATTATACTGGCTTTGTAAAAAAATGCGTAGAAAGATCATAGAGGCTTTTAAAGTAGGAAATACAAGCTTGGGGGAGGGGAGGAAGCAGTAATTGTTGTGTCTGTTCGTTTTTTTAAATACATTTTTAGTTTTATTAATTCGTTAATTTTCGTTAAAAATTGATTAGGCGTTTGATGTTATTAGTTTTATGACTCTAAAATTCTCTGGCTCATTTGTAATTTTACTGTAAAATTTGGGATTTTAGGGTGGAGCGGTTTGGATTTGATATAATATCTCGAAAATCTATTGAATAGTTATGAAAAAAATGAGATGTGTTCAACAGTAAAAAGTAAAAAATTTCACACATGTATGGATTGTAACGTAAATGGAAATTTTTATCGAATTTGAACGTTTTAAATTCTGTATTTTTTGTTTTGTTTTGTTTTTTTTTTTTTAGACTTTTCCGACATAGTTAACCCTTAGATTGGCAAGGATATAACTACTAGGCCTAGGCCTATCTGGATGTAGATCTAGATCTAAATAGACATAATAGTTTTGTTCTTATTCTTTTTTTGGGGAATATAATGCTAATTTTCGTGCCCTACATTCTCAATGTAGTCATGCTCATAATTACGATTGTACTTAATGATTTTTGTCTCATCTTGATTTTTCTAATTATCACTTTTCAATTTTTTAAGCGCGCAAATTTTACTGTGCACACATAACCGTTTTCTTATAATGCTTGGTTATTTATGAAAACAATTTATGATCTGTAAATGCAAGTAGGTGGGTAAGTTTTCTTATGACTAATAAAAAAATGTCCAAACAAAAGATTATATACTGCAATCAAAAGCATAAACGAGAAAACAAACCAAGTGTTTATACTGGTGTTCTATACGCGTTTTTTTTTTAGCTAGGTAACTCTTTGTGAATACATTTTCACTTTCTAATGGTACGGATTCTGAAGAAACACTAATTTGAGTTTTACCACCGCAAATTCATCTGTAATCCTTCAGCTTTGCCCATCCCATTATCCCCACGATTCGCGTGGGTTCTTATCTAGTATTATTATAATTTTATAAGATTATTTACATTCGTACGACACAGCTAAAAGTTTAATGTATTGTCCTCTATGAATCTATTTTACCGGTTAGGCTGCTATCTTTTCCCACGATCAAAACTAATTTGTGTAAAATGATAAAAGTTAGTAACCAATGTCCAATATAAACTTCTTCAAAATTAAAACACTAGGGTTGACCACAGTGTGATTGTCAAAAACAAGAGCTGAAAGATGTCCAACGTGTACAAGACGCGCACTATCCGCACGTACGTGTCGGACGGCAATGGCCCACCCCGAGTCCAGACCAAGACCATCACCATGGGAGGTCCCGGCGGAAGCAACATCGGCTTCACGCCAAATTCGGATTTCGGAGATTTCGGCAAGTTTGCATCGGGGTTCCCCAGCTTCAGCGACATGGGCGGCCAGTTTAACATCGACATGGGCAATTCATTCGGCGGGAAGAACATCACCTTCGATGTTGGCGGCGGCAGCGGTGGTGGAGCGGCTGCTCCGAGCTCCAGAGTGCCCCAGATCAAACCCGTCAAGCCCAAAGCGGGAGGGAGTGCCCCGGGTCGGAAAGTGCCGACAGTTCCCAAAGAGAACGACACCGCGCCCAAGTTGGCTGGGCGGTCCACCCGCTCTCTCAAGAAGGATCCGTTCGTGGGTCTTCAGTTCCAGAAAGCCAACGACCTGAAGCGCCAGTGCCAGGAGCAAGGCGCACTGTTCGAGGACCCGGAGTTCCCTTGCGTGGACTCGTCCATCTTTTTCAGCCGCCAACCCCCGAGGCCGTTCGAGTGGAAGCGCCCGCATGTGAGTATATTGTCATTGTTGTACGAATATGTTGGTATCTTTTAATAGTTTTCCGTTTGCTAAGTTTTGCGGAAAACCTCATACAGAGGCAAGGGCACAAGCTGAGATTCAAACCTCGGATATCTTACTTATAGTTCAGAGCTTGATCCAAAATGAGCAACTGACACTGCCTGAACATATTTTTTTAATATATTGTGACATGAAGAAGGGGGATAAATAGTAAGGACCGAATGCTGAACAAAAAACTTAATAAAAAACAAACAACAAACAAACAAAAAACAAAACAAAACTACAAAAAAAACACATCAACAAACCAACAGCAACAACAACACAAAAAACACAACAAAAAACCAAACCAACACACACACACACCACCCAACAACTGAAAACAATCCCATAATGGCGCCTACTCATAGATTTATATAACTTAGTTATATGTCTATGGGGCTACTAGATGTCTCTGTGTTTGTCTCTCGCTTCGTTTGTTTGTATACCAATCAGCATCTGCGTCTCTCTTTGTCTGTCTGTCTGTCTTTGGGTCAGTCTGATCCCCCCTCTCTCTTTGTCAGTCTTACTTCATCTATCTATCTATCTATCTATCTATCTATCTATCTATCTATCTATCTATCTATCTATCTATCTATCTATCTATCTATCTATTTGTCATCTCTATAATAATTATAAATTTAGATTGCTCTATTAACTGTGTTTCGAAACCTGATATGCTTGATAGTCACAGCAATGTACATTAGAAAATAATGAACTTTACAGTTTCGAACACACTACCGATTGTCTACACCGTATCAGGTGTCACTCTTTATGAAAATGACGCTGGTAATTTAACAGTGTTAACCCAAACTGTAATCCATACAAAAAAAAATGTATTAATGTTCCATGGACTTGTTTTGCCTAACGTAGATGTAAGCTTGTGACAGGTCATTCCTCTCTCTTAAAGTATTATAAAAAATAGCACAGCCTTACAAAACAGAGCTGTATTGATAAGTGGGCATAGCGTTATCAGCGGAAAAAATAATAAGAATAAAGAGCAGGGTTGGTTTGAAGAAAAAAAGAGAGGGAAGGATTAGGAGAAACAGAAAAATGTGAAGATTGCGAGATAAAAAAGAGATAATAAATAGTTATTGTGCAAGGAAAGGACTAAGGTAATGATGCTGTTGCTAATGGCGGGGACGATGATGGCGTTAATGAAAGCAAAGGGGGTGAAAGGAGGGCTCTTTAAAACATTTTAGCATGGTTGCTAGTTGCATCGTATTGACCATTTTATAACGAATTTAAGTTTTGTCTTTACAAGCATGGGCGAACATATTGTTACGACAGTGTATTCACACTTAGAAGAGACCCACATAATGGCAATTGTGCTAACACTTTTCACCAAGTTGCTGAGCCTCTTAGGGAAAGGGAGAAACATCTTGAGGAAAAAAATAAGCGATACTGCGAGTGCACACAGTCAACATCTTTATCCACCCCCCCCCTCTCTCTCTTTCCTTCTCTCTCTCTCTCTCTCTCTCTCTCTCTCTCTCTCTCTCTCTTCCTCTTCCCAATCTCCCCTCTCAATTTATCAAATCTATGCACCTATCTTTCTATCTATCTATCTATCTATCTATCTATCTATCTATCTATCTATCTATCTATCTATCTATCTATCTATCTATCTATCTATCTATTTCTGTATTTATCTATTTCTGTCTGTATGTCTTTTTTTTCATTCGACTTTTGCTGTCTTCTTACAACTCGACAAGAACACCTCTTTAAGTATAATATACTTGTGCGCATATTTTCTCTAAAAAATACTCCTCAAAACATATTATGCCATAACTTTCGTATCTTTTTTGCGCATTTTAGCAGATTGTTTGTCAAGAAGACCAACAAAGCTGGTGCAAAACGCAACTACACACTGCTAACAGTAACAGAGTATGCGTTTTATTTTAATGTATCCTAGGAAACATAATGCACCCCCTCCAGCCTTTATAAGCAAACCTACACCTTTTCACGTTATTTCGTGCAGATGTATAAGATGTAAGCTGAAGGAAAGGTAGAACGAGATTAATGTTGAGGAAGTAAACTCTACACGGCTATAGGTAGACTAGTCTAGATTGTGCTGCAGGTACGTAACTCTATGCCGGTGTGGAGAAGTGAGTGATGTGAAGGCTTCGGATTTTATTATTTTTTTTCCTCCCGTGCGTTTGAGGTATGCCGAGGTGCTGCATTCACTATTGAGGATATTTAGCTGTGCTCAGCAAACTCACTGCCGGTAGTCTAAAATAAAGTTGTGCTCACTCCAAACTGTAGCAATAGGAAGATAAAGATAGCGCAATTATTGTAAAAAAACAAAAACAAACACTAATGATTATGATACATTTTGCCTTATAACATAGAATTAACGAGTGAAAGGAAGACTTAAAAGACTTGCCCATTTTTAGTGTGCGACTTGGAAAGGTTTTGTGAAATAATTACCTGCAATATTATTTACTATTATTGGCAGCATTCCGCCTCCCCCCTCCCCCCTCTCTCTCTCTCTCTCTCTCTCTCAACTCAAAGTAGATTAGCAAAGAGTATACCCCCCCTCTCTTTTTTTCTCTTTTTCTATGTCCCTCTCTCTTTGTCTTCATCTCTTTATTTCTCTCTTGCTCTCTCTTTCTCTTTCTCCCCCTCTCTCTCTCTCTCTCTCTCTCTCTCTCTCTCTCTCTCTCTCTCTCTCTCTCTCTCTCTCACTCTTACTGTTTGCTCACAAACACACACACACTCACAGACCCAACATTGTTGCCCAGGCTGGTCTGGAACATATTACTGTAAGCAACCGAGTGTGAGCAGTGTGAGCCCGCGCTCAGGTTAGCCCAGGTATCGTTAATTTATTCTACCTGCGAACTCACCCTCACCCGGATAGTTACTCAGTTGACCTGGTCCACAATTAGGCTGACCTTTCCATCATTGCTGTACACAGCGCGGCTGTCTTTTGTTAGATTAATCGTTAACGCTGTGTTTGCATGCTTATCATAATTTTTTTTTAAACATTTTTTTTTTTTGGGGGGGGGGGGGTAATATCTTATAGTATATTTGGCACCAACAAAGTTGACCAAAGTTGGTCCATATGACATTCACATCACCCTTATTTATCATAAACGTATCGCGTTGACTTCCGTTGGTTTAAGGTCCAACGTCAGCACTATAAATGCTATATTATTGTAAACGGGTCCCAAGACTGACGTCTGACAATTTTTTGTGCTGCCACACACGAGGCAGAGCGGGGATACCATGACTCCTGTATCAGCATGTCACATTATACTTGCAACGACCCAGCCAGTTACAGGGGACTAAATTGGACAAAATAACCTGCCGATCTGGAATTCTATCCGCGGACCTCCCGATCCGGAGAATCTAGACTCCCATCTTAGTCAATCACATTATACTGACCCCAGTAGAAGACGAAATCGACCAAATCAGTTTTTTACCTATTGTGAGATTCAGTTCCCCCGCTCCAGAGACCAACGCTCTACCACTTGAGCCAGTCCCCCCCCCCCTCTCCCTCAACGTATCGCCATCCCATTACTAATGCTTGGCTAGGAAAAAGAAGAAACAACTAGCTTAGCTTTCATACGACTCGTAATGATTGTTATGTTTTCCCTCACCCAATAATACCTAGAGGAAAGGAGGACCTAAACCTTGGATAGAGAAAAGAAGGTTGCCGTTGCGCACTTGCCGATTGCTAATAAGGTTGCCGTTGCGCACTTGCCGATTGCTAATATCCTTCGCAAGTAACTAAATTAGACAATCTCGTAGCCGAGTCCAAAGACAAACGTCAAACACTGACACTGGAGTGAAAGAAAGAAAGAGAGAGAGAGAGAGAGAGAGAGAGAGAGAGAGAGAGAGAGAGAGAGACAGAGAGAGAGATATAGTGAGAGATAGAAAGAGAGAAAAAGAGAGCGAGAGCGAGACAGAGTCAGACAGAGCGACAAAGAGACAGAGACAGAGAGAGCGAGAAAGGGAGAGAAAGTCTGCTAGTCATATTTAAATAGCCCGACGGGAATGAATTATAGGCTGTTCAGTGGAAAGAAACATCATTGCCTTTAAACCGTTCATTCTATTATCAAGGGCGTAACTTTGACGGTTATAGCAAAAATTGATTTCCAATTGCATGTATCATGATCACCACTGATACTACTTGACTCCGTTTTTTTGCGGCAATTAAAAGTAAGTATAATTAAAGAGCTTAGACCGACACCACCAATCTCAATACCATCCGGGTTCTCAACTCAAATCTCTAAAAATTAATGGTTAGGACCTTAATGTAATACGTTTCTATTACCGATCTTATCGGGGGATAGTGACAGGGCTAAATTAGTAAGCATTTTTAACACGCGAATAGCAATATCATTACCTTTTTTCTACAAAGTAATCACAAGGTAATAATATTCTCAGTCCGTCGCAGAAAATATTAGGGAAGTTTAACATAGTCTGGACTCTAAGGAATCCTAGTGGTCCAAGGGTAGAGTGGGCGAATTCAATTCGGAAGTTTGTAGGTTCGAGATCCATTATCGCCACCGCGCTTTGTCCATACTGAACGAGTGGGTGTCAGTATAATAATGTGAGCATCCAAGTCCTGTGTATCCAGCTTTGGGATTCCGTCTTATATGATCTTCCCCAGGACTTAGGAGACGTTAAACTCCGAGAGAACTTCGCGTTCTCTCAACAAACATGTTGATGAATGCCATAATTATCTCATATCTAAAATACAAGAGATTAAGGTATTTTTAAAAATTTTGTTATTTATAAAATGGAATAGGACACTGTACCTGAGACAGGAGTCATGGTATCCCCGCCCTGTCTCGTGTGTGGCAGCACATAGAATTGTCAGACGTCCGTCCTGGAGCCCGTACACAATATAGCCTATATAGTGCTGATGTCGGACGTCAAACCAACCCAACAACAGGACACTGTACAAGTGAAACGACGGTTTTCTGAACTCATTTTCAGACAGTCTCAATTGTGGGGAGAAAATGTTGCATGATCCTTTTCCTTTCCACATCCCTGATACCACCAACCCTAACTTGCCTGCTGAAATACATTACTGTGGTCTATCTCGTGACATATTATATTACTTTATATATAAGGACAGAAGGAATTAATTAAGGCACTATAAATAATTATGATTTAATCTTTTTACCTGCATTCTTTCCTGCTTCTTGATAATATAACTGCTCTCTGCCAAAATAAATTATGTTACTCTTGAAAATTGTATTTGTTTGTGTGCCTATTTGTGTTGGTTTGTGTGATTATTTTTGTTGGTTTGTGTACTTATTTGTGTTGTTTGTGTACTTATTTGTATTTGTTTGTGTGTTTATTTGTGTTTGTTTTGTGTGCTTATTTGTGTTGGTTTGTGTGATTATTTTTGTTGGTTTGTGTACTTATTTGTGTTGTTTGTGTACTTATTTGTATTTGTTTGTGTGCTAATTTGTGTTTGTTTGTGTGCTTATTTGTGTTTGTTTGTGTGCTTAATCTATTTGTATTTGTTTGTGTGTTTATTTGTGTTTGTTTTGTGTGCTTATTTGTGTTTGTTTGTGTGCTTATTTGTGTGTTGGTCGCTCACCATTCAACGTCAGCAACTAGACTAGATCTATCGCAGACTGATCCCAAGACTTATTTTATGTGCAGCAACTCATGACCTCTGTCTCAGCCAATCACATTACATTGACACTGAACCATTCAGCAGAAAATCGTACCTTGTTTTGTTTCCATTCCTGAAGTAAAACCATCAGTTTATGGTAGACTGCACTTGCAATCAATAGATTGACCAAATTAAGATCGGCATTACAGGCTTCAGGTATGAGAGAGTTTCGATCATTTTCTGTTATTTTTCAATGCACATCGCAACCTTTATGCTAATATCAGAAGACTTGATACAAATATATTTTCCCAGGCTGCTGTTTTCCCTAAAAATGAACCCTTGCCCTGTCCTGTTATTCTGATATTAAAAAGATGGTTTATGACTGTTTGAAGCAGTTTTGCTTAAGCTATCGCAATACCCCATAGAGTATTAATAACTACAACAACAAGAACAGCAACAGCAGCAATCTATACTAGAGCCTCTCAAAATAATTGTCGCAGCAAGATGTTTCGCAAACAGCTAACTAGGCATAGCAATGATCTATGTATGTTTGTAAACGCCTCTAATATAATTATGGACCATGTTGTGCTTTTTGACTATTATTAATGGTTTGTGGCTCTTAACTCGGCTCTTTGCTTTCTTAGTCTACCTGTCTCAATTGCATAATTATGTTTTTGTATCCTTCTCTTATCCTCTTTTTTCTCTTCTGTCTGCACTTCGCTCCGTTTGCATGTCTGTCTGGCTGTCTTTCAATCTACTTACTTATGTATCCATCCTTCACTGTCAACCAATTTTCTCTCTTTCTCTCTCTCTCTCTCTCTCTCTCTCTCTCTCTCTCTCTCTCTATTTCTCTTTCTCTCTCTCTCTCTCTTCTCTCTCTCTCTCTCTCTCTCTCTCTCTCTCTCTCTCTCTTTCTCTCTCTCTCTCTCTCTCTCTCCATGAATCTTTCTTTTGTCAGCGAGCCTTCCTGTGTATTTTTCCCTCTGTGGCATAATGCGTCGTCTGAACAGAAATAATTCCAAGGACATACACATCGAAAAAATCCTTCGTCTGTACAGACCCTAATACCAGTAATACAACCGATCTCACCACGGAGCGAACTGGCGCAAGTGGTAAAGCTTTGGTCTTTCAATCGGGACGTTTCTGGTGCGAAACCCTCGATCGGCCGAAAATGTATTTGTCCAATTTCATCCCTGCAAATGTGACCAGCTGAGACAGGAGTTATGGTATCTCTGCACTGTCACTGTGTTGCAGCACTTACAGTTATCAGATGTTAGTCTTGGGACCGCTCTACAATTTAGTCTACATAAGCCTGATGTAAGATGCTAAGCAATTAACTCAACTCTAACGCACTCACCTATTTGATGCCCCCCCCCCCTTTTTTTTTAATCATCGGGAAAGAAAACAGTTACTTATAACTTACTACAAACCTGGATGGGTGCAGCGCTTGAAGATCGCCAACACAGATTCCTAGTTCTGCGGAAAGTTGGAATCTATTGGTCCTGTAGTGTTGGTATCGCGTATCGATTATACCGAACCGCTGATCCGAAAGGAATTATTCAAACAGTATCGATCCTCTTCAAGTTCAAGGACGTACGTCGGTTTTTTTCCTGTTTAACTGTTATAACAACCACAGGTGCTACGAATTTCTTTAGGTCTCGATAATTTAAAAAGCAATTATGAAGCACGAAAGCGTATTGATATTATACTTATAGCTCTGTTTGTGCGACAACAGAAATATTGGCTGATAAAATAGGTTAAATCTGTGCTCTCCAAACATGGCAAAGCGGGCTTTTTTGCAGAGGGTATATATTATGAAACTATCAGATTACAAAACATACTCACTTCAGCGATACAACGCAGGCTACCTGATCTATGTTCGATCAAGAACTTTTTATCAATTGAGTTTCAACTTTTAAATAAATGTGAAATAGTCTAGGAATGCAATAATAAACATAACATATCTTAGAGTTGGTGCTTCCAGAAAAAGAATTGTTATTTTTTTACTCACCAACCTAGATAATCTATTAAGTAATCGAGGAAAATCAATTTTCCATCTTATATAATTTTCAGTATTTTTTTTATATTAATTGTGTTGTTTTATTTTCAAATATATGCAAAGGCTAAGAACATTTCTAACTATTTTATCGAACTTAATCTCTTACATGTCTATCTAGTGTTTTGAATAGATAACAACGTATTGCCACAAACGAACGATACCAGTTACAAAGCACAATGCTGAAAATCCTCAGTTGAATATATGACACATAGAAAAAAAAAAAGAAAAAAAAAGTTATAGGAATAGTTCCTTTTTGAAGTGACTGAAAACACTGGAAAGACATAAGACCTTGAAAGAAATCATACATTTCTTGTAATAAATATTTCAGTTTCCTAAAAGCGCTCAACAGGTTTTTCAAAGAATATGCTTTTTTAACTGTACATGATTGAAGCAATATCAGACGTCTTTCTATCGATGGTCAATACTGCGAATTGCCACAGCAAACTGTTATAGACACGTAACAGGCGACTTTTTTTTAACCAAAAAGCTGCTCGCGACAGAGTGACACTGCTGTGTTTTTACAGCCTTGATTACCTTGCTTAATGTGGTGTGCTAATTCCTCGCCCATTTATAGAGCCTAATCTACAATAGAATGCGCGGGCTTAATCTAGTCAGACGTGCTGAACGTACTAAAGCCAGTAACATTCTTACCATGACACACCCACTGGCCCATAAACCGCCATCGTAAAGCCATCATTTGAAGATGAAAAAAGAATAATGGACGTTCATAGATATTTTTAAATGAGATTTAGGGCAATTTAAAAAATGTTGGGATATAAAAAACAATAATAACAACAACAACAAAAACAAACAAAAAAACGACAAAAAAAAATAACAACAAATCGAAACAAAACTAAAACATTTTGTGGCTACCCTTATTTTTCGTATTTTACCAACCTCTCCTTTTTAACCATCACATGCCATTCCTTTATGCACCCCTCCAATACCACCCATTTAATATGTTTTTCTTTTTTTTCTGGGTGTGGCTAGACTGTTCACTTGGCCTCAACGAAACAGGTCCGTGGTTCGAGCCCTGGCAATATCGCCCCCTACTGGTTGGGTCGGTGTCCGTGTAAATGTTTAATCTCTCCCTCTCTTGAATATTTATTATATTTATCTGTCTATCTATTCACCTATCACTGTCCCTTTCGTCGATAGCTCTTGCTTTTGCCTAGTTCGCGAAGATTTAACTTTAATTTGATCAAAACAGAATACAGGTATAATAATTATGCATAATAATAATAATACAAAAAAGCAACAAACGACGGAAAGCATACACATTTAAATAGAAGGATTTCACGGCCCCCCACCCTCACCCTCACATGTGTAGCACATAGAACACATTCTAAAATCTAGATCTTACATTCTATAATCCATCATAATACATTATGGATTGATGGATGTACGTACCTTATTGTGACTAAATCTAACTTAACACCACTAAGATTCCTACATTTTGTAGGTGCAGATAAAAAGATCGGTTATAAAAAGAGTGATTAAAAAGATTGATTGGATAATGAACGAG
>RQTK01000200.1:67422-79922 GCA_003991915.1 Elysia chlorotica
CCCTCTTTTCCCCCCTTAACCCGCCGAATCTTCAAAGGGGAACCACCTGTAGCAGCTTTTTTCAGCATTCAGAGTTAAACCAAAAATACCCCCCCCCCCCCCCTCCTCCCCGAAAAAAAAGTCTCATAAAAGCTAAGAAAAGTCTATTTCTCCTTCTATTAAGAGATGCAATGGTGCGTATCTACATGTTCACGGTGTTTATAAAGACGCAAATACGAAATTCTTCTATAATTGTAAAAATAAATTGTTTATTCACAAGACGATGTTTCGTAAACAGCTGAGGTCTTAATCTTATCGTATATATGAAAAAGAAAATAAGAACAAATTTTTTCGACGCATGATATAAAAACGTGTTATATGTAACCAAAGTTTCTCCTACAGATCACATGACTCGCACTTTTAGCATTGTGTATCCCCTCTCTATCTATCTCTCTTTCTTTCTCTCTGTTGCTCTGCACCATCGCTATTTTTATTCCTCTTTCTTTTCATTCTTGTGTTTCCCGTCCTTTCCCTCATTCTCATTCTCTTTATAAATCCGTGTCCCTAATGGACTCCTTTCCGACTGTCCACCAGTCTCTATCTATCTGTCTGTCTGTCTGTTTGTATGTCTGTCTGCCTGTCTCTCTCTCTCTCTCTCTCTCTCTCTCTTTTGTCTCTCTATGTCTCTCTCTCTCTTTATCTCTCTCTCTCTCTCTCTCTCTCTCTCTAGGGTGGAGAGGCTACAAACTGGCCCACGTGGTAGAGCGTTGATCTCCAAATCAGAAGGTCTGCGGTTCGATCCTACGAACGGTCAAAAATTGTTTGTGCGATTTCGTCCCATGTACTGGTTGGATCACTGTCAGTAAGATGTTATCGGCTAAGACAAGAGTCTGTGTCTCCCCGCCCTGGCTCGTGTGTGCAGCACATGAAATTGTTAGACGTCGGCCTTGGGGCCCGTGCACACAATAGCCTACATAATGCTGACGTTGGACGCTAAAACAACTCGACTCAACTCTCTTTCTCCGGAGTGATACTCACGAAGACATGACTCCTCTCTCAACCAGTATTAACGTGACCTACTGAGACAGGAGTCATGGTATCCCCGCCCTATCTCGTGTGTTGCAGCACATAAAATTGTCAGACGCTGGTCTTGGCGCCCGTCCACAATATAGCCTATATAGTGCTGATGTTGGATGTTAAATCAACTCAACTACAACAACTACAACCTTACGAACTCAATTACTGAGTTTATAACCAAAACCAGTTTTTTTTTTGTCTATTGTCCTAAATCATAGCCAACCGATATCTGCGTAAATAATATAATTACGATCTGAGCAACCCGACCGTATTTATTGATCGCTCATTTATCTGCTGTTTTACTTTCCACATGCATACCTTGTCTCTGTGACTGTGAGTAAATCTTCCAAGTTAACATCGACACAGCTGAACTCGCAACGCATCTACCATAACAGCAGCACACGTGCACTTACCTTTTATTTTGTTTTTAATTTTATTGTTTCTGTTCACGAATTTGAATCCATGGCCAAATAAAAGCACATCGGGTGTTCGCTGCATCTGAATTTGTAATTTTCATCTTATACATAGTCTGTACATTGGTACATTGTGTGTTGGAGTCAGTTTCAACAAGGGGATATTATCATTTGATTCGAAAATGACCATGATATTAATTTTCTTTGCATGAACAGTCAAAGTTTTGGCACGCAGTATGCTTCGATACATATCGTGAAATTCTCTTAATCCTTAACCTCCATTGGATGACTTTGGTTGAGCAGCTTGCTGGACGTAATTACCAGAAATTATCATAGTTAAAGCTGACTCACTATCATAATTATATTGGGGGTGGAAGTAAATGTTAGGTGCATGTTTTTGTTTCTGTAAAGCAGTTTCCATTTCAAGGTCTTTTTCCTTTTAGTGTTTGCAAGTCACTAGTGCTCACAGAATGACTGTTACAGTTTGCACACTTGCCGCGCAAAGTTTAGGGCTCGCGGTTTTCTTCCTCACAAGTATTTTTTTCTTGTGTCCCGAGCCCAATATTATTGTGGAGCTTGTTCAGCCAGCTGCTTGTCAGCTGACCAGAAAACGACCATGAGCTTTCCCTGACTCACTGAGATGGTATGACTATGAGAGAGTTTGCAGGCGCACCATCTGTCGGTATCACTCGGCAGGCAGATCGATAGTAACTACGGTCTGCTTCGCTGCTCCAATGCTCTTTCACATGTACAACTATTTTACACGACTTGTTATCTTCATATATCCGGATGCTGGCTTTTGTTTGGCTTTTTGTGTGTGTTCCACATCTTCATTTGAGACAGTTAACCGTGCATCATAATTACATGCTTACTAAATAATTACAGTTATTCATTGATTAAACACTTTTTTTTCTCTCGTCTTCGAGCAGTGGTTGCTCCCTTTGAAATTTGTACGCCTATATCTCTCAGGAAATTCATACGATCATAGTAAATTAATAGCCACATTTACGCATTTCTGTGTTGCATAGTAAATTAATAGAGACATTTACGTATTTCTGTGTTGCTTTAAAAAATTTTTTCTCATCTTACATTGATATGAGCAAATACCAACGAAAAACTCTGTATCAATTTACCAAATTACTTAAAATTCGTTTATAAGTGAATAGTACTTAAGCTGAATAAATACGAAGCTCTTTTAAAAGAGGAGGTGCAACAAGAAGCATCAATTTTAGCATTTTGATTCCACTATTGTTTAAACTAAATTTTATTAAATTATTTAGATACAAGTCTAATCCACTGTGTCGAATTTAAAAGTCTAAACAAAGATAATATGGTAGGAATTTTCTTGTTGTACGTACCCAACGAAATCAGCAATTAGTTCACCACCACTGTTTAATTTTCTTTGCATGAACAGTCAAAGTTTTGGCACGCAGTATGCTTCGATACATATCGTGAAATTCTCTTAATCCTTAACCTCCATTGGATGACTTTGGTTGAGCAGCTTGCTGGACGTAATTACCAGAAATTATCATAGTTAAAGCTGACTCACTATCATGATTATATTGGGGGTGGAAGTAAATGTTAGGTGCATGTTTTTGTTTCTGCAAAGCTGTTTCCATTTCAAGTTTTTATTTTTATTTTTAGTTGATCCCTCAGTTTGCAAGTCAATAGTGCTAACAGAATGACTGTTAGTGTTACAGTTTGCACACTTGCCGCGCAAAGTTTAGGGCTCGCGGTTTTCTTCCTCACAAATATTTTTTTCTTGTGTCCCGAGCCCAATATTAATATTGTGGAGCTTGGTCAGCCAGCTGCTTGTCAGCTGACCAGAAAACGACCATGAGCTTTCCCTGACTCACTGAGATGGTATGACTATAAGACATTAAGAGAGTATGCAGGCGCACCATCTGTCGGTATCACTCGGCAGGCAGATCGATAGTAACTACGGTCTGCTTCGCTGCTCCAATGCTCGTTCACATGTACAACTATTTTACAGGACTTGTTGTTATTTTCATATATCCGGATGCTGGCTTTTGTATGGCTTTTTTTGTGTGTGTTCCACATCTTCATTTTAGACAGTTAACCGTGCAGTTTAATTACATGCTTACTCTTTAATAATTACACATGTACAGTTATTCATTGATTAAACTTTTTTTTTCTCACGTCTTCGAGCAGTGGTTGCTCCCTTTGAATTTTGTACGCCTATATCTCTCAGGAAATTCATACGATCATAGTAAATAGCTACCTTTACGCATTTCTGTGTTGCTTTAAAAAAATAGTATAATTATGTTCTCATCCTACATTGATATGCGCAAATACCAACTAAAAACTGTATCAATTTATCAAATTACTTAAAATTCGTTAGTAATTAGTTCACCACCACTGTTTAATGTCTAAAGCGGAAACGCAAGTATCGATTGCTTTATCGTAACCCTAATGAGAAGCGTCTCATAGTCATAGAGTAGCACTCTCACCTCGTTTGCTATAACAAGGGCAATCAAGCTTCGATATGCGGACGATCATTTCAAACGCATACACCAATGATACAGTTTGACGTTTTTAATTACCGTGTTTCTGCTTTCCTCGTTCCAGTGATGGACTTATGATTATAATAATATTTACTTTCCAATGGTTAACTCCAACTTGCTGTCATAACATCTGACCCGGTATGTGTACCCGAAGTTAAGCTTGCAGGGTGGGTATTATTTATTATAATTTGATCAACCACGTCCCGAGTATCCCTCTCTGCGACCCCGTCCCCGTATATATGGTCTTTTTTGAGACCTTAAACTGTCAACAGTCACCACTGGTTGATGTTATTTTTGGTTAACATGTAAATTTGGTACATGTACTGTACTAGTTACTCCGCCTGTGAAGGGTTCTTCAGAGAACCTAATGTACTCAAAACTCATTTGCATTGACAATAACGAACTAGCATTCATAAACATGCGACGTTACCTGCGATCACTCATTTCACACCCATACACCCTGACGCTTTTAACGACCGCCTTGCTTCTGTTTGGTTCTGTACCGTATTCAAGTTGTGGTATGAATGCAGTTATACTTCTCCAGCTCAATACTGGTTTATGAATTAATGCGATGTATATTTTACACCATTCAGTTGTGTTTGAACGTTATCACTTCTTGCTTCGAAAAGCAGATAGTTGGTTTATAGGTTTGTATCGACGATACCAGTTTGCAGGCTCTGTAGGCAAGTCTATTACAAAATTCAGTCATATTGACGATCTCTTAAACCACTCACTGAAGTCTAAGCTTTATTTTCACATTTTTAGAACGCCGTTTAGTAAAATAAAAAAAAGAGTGAATAATGAAGATCATTATATCAGTTCGAGAGGATTACTACCGTTACGAACAGTGAGAAAGTAATCACAAAAAGAAAGAAAGAATAGAATGGTGTGCACTGCAGATTAATCAATAGATTTCGTTCGAGGTTTCTATTAATTAAAACTACGCCCCGTTTCTTATCCAACTGATCGCACTATATTAATTCTCTTAACTCTCTAAGTTCCTGTTTGTTATGCAACATATTGACTTATTTTTACTTTGACAATGGTGCATGCCACTTGCATTAATCATTAAGTCATAGCAAGACTTAGTGTAGTAAGCGAGGGGCAGACGGAGCTCAGATGAGTTTGGGTGGGTTTGACAAGTAGTCGGCTGACACAAGTCAGCAATCTAGGCGGTTATGGATTTATTAGGCGTTTGTGAAGTTACTAGTGTCATGTGATGCTGTTGATCTTTAGATGATTTTGCTGTAGACAGTCTAGAATCTATACATGCATTACTATGAGAAGAAAATACACTTTCCAAATAGTTTAGTGTTATTGGCAATGACATCATTCTCTGGTCTGTTTTTCTTTCTGCCTGTCTATCTTTATCTCTTTCACTCTCCCTCTCTCCCTCTCTTTGCTGTCTGTTTCCACCCCCCATCCTAATATCTATCTCCTTCCCTCTTTCTCCATCTCTCTCTCTCTCTCTGTGCACACTGTCCCTCTCTCACCAGTATACCTGATTGTCGGACTGACGTTCCTCTGAGTTCTGCCAATCCAAATTGTAAGTGTACGGGTGTAGCATCCTGCTGGAGTGTTGTCCTGCTCTAATGAGTTTATTTTTTGTCTATTCTATTAATATTAATAATAACCCAACTCCCCACCTGTTACAGCTGCTCACCTCTAAAATTTCACTCTGGCCGATCCAACGAAATGTTTTCAAATGGTGTTATGTTAATGCCAACACATATATTTCTTGTCTACTCTTTATTCCTAATTTAAAGTTAAGTCGAAACATACAATATTTTGATCCTCCCTTCCTCTGTCTATCTGCCTGTCTCTCTCTCTGCTCTTGTTTTCTGTCTGCCCGTCTCTCTGTCTCTCTGTCTGTATGTCCGTCTGTCTGTCTGCCTGTTTGTCTGTCTCAACTCCGACTCGGTCTCATTTCCGACTCGTGGTCTCCCACAATTTCTCTCCTTCCCACTCTCTTCGTCTCTCCAAAATTACTGACTCGTGTTGAGAACGTTGTTTGTATCCTATAAATCATTGTATTGATAGTTCGATGTGCGTGTTCGGTGGATTAAATGCATACTTGTCCCGCACATCTGGGGACCACTTGGCCGAAGTGGTAGAACGTTGGTCTCCCAATTGGAGTGTCCCCGTTTCGAAACAGTTGATCGGTCAATAATTTAATTGTCTCATTTCGTTCCATACTGGTTGGGTCGGTGTCAGCATGCTGTCGCCAAACGAGATAGGACAAGGAGGCTTGGTATCCCCGCCCTGTCTCTGTTTGTCAGCACGTAAACGTATACGGCCAGAGTGTAGTTTTGGGATCCGTCCACAATATAGCTGACGTTGGACGATGAAAAACCAATGTAACACTAACAGTACTCGTGCCATGAAATAACAACGTATACAAAATAGAAGCTAAAATGTACGACAGGCAGTCATTAATCACAATACGTGGTTCTTTTTTTTTTTAAATTTTAAAGTAGCTCTCATATTTATGAATTTAAATTGTTTAATTTGATGAATGTGAATCTAATCCAAGTCAGATAAACACGAATCACAAACAGTAAAGCAGTATGTGTGTTTTAAGTGCTGCAAAACAGCTTAAGGACTATGGTTCATAATCCGTATGTCTATTTGTTTATGTCCTCGGTCACATTCTTTGCATTCCTTCCACCTAAAACAAATATGAAGCTTACTTGATTGTATGTTTATCTTTTATCCACGAGGCCAAAGCCATAGTAAAAGAAAGTCATGTCGCCAAGTTTCCCTTTAAAAATAGTAATGTTGCACTATGTAGTTTTTTTTAACAATCTGAATTGTATATTGGATAAAATGTGTATATATTGGACACAATCATTGTTCCTAAAATATCTATAGTTAACACAGACCGCGGTCTGTGTGTTTCTCAAGGTAGTCAGGATCACCACGGCTCAGTCGGTAGGTGCCGATGTCGATGGATTGACGATCAGGACATTCAGAATTCTGTTTTCGCTTTCTTGTAGATTTTTTCCATTAAACTAGAGGACGTCAAAGGAATCAATAACTTTCACCTCAAATAGCTTAATCGATAGTGCGCTGAGCTGACGAACAGGAGGTTCACGGTCCAATCCTCATGATTGTGATGTCCTATGCATGGCTAAACTAACACATATCTTTTAAGGAATTTATAAGGTATAATGGATATGTGATCGCAAAATCACACCCTTTCACACTATAGCGTACATCTGATCCCAACAATGATACACGCAGTCGCACAAAAACACTTTATTTGGCCGTACGTGTACTCCATTACAGGTATTTCAGAAGGCAACTGACCTTGACCGTCGCTGTAGCCGTATAGAAACATTCTCTTTAACTCAGAAGGTATTTATATCTATCTATCTATCTATCTATCTATCTATCTATCTATCTATCTATCTATCTATCTATCTATCTATCTATCTATCTATCTATCTATCTATCTATCTATCTATCTATCTATCTATCTTCTAACCAGGACAAGCTTGAGTTCGAACAGTAAACTGCGACTTCACTTGAACAGCAATAAAAATGTCGACCAAGACTTTTTTGGTGATTGATTATTTTACTTCATTAATCTGTTTACATGCTTCATTTTTAATGTGCGAATGAACGTCGTCAGTGATAATAAAGAGAGTGTTTGTGAGCTGAGGTGGAAATAGATTGTCTGATGAATGCACGGTATACTGGAGACACGATAGCAGCAGGGTGCTTGATTACATTGATTTCCACGCCTTTTAGTTTTGAAGCCAGTTTTAAAGCACCACCACGCCATGGTGTTAATAACACTATTAACAGCTAACGAAACCGATCTTTGAAAAATAAATAAATAAATACCCTGAAAGTGTTCCACCATTCTGCATACATTTGCTAACAGGGATACCATTTATATAATAAAATATTTTGCATATATACTGAAATGCCTTCACGACGTCATTCATATTAAAAAGTGATCCCTTTGGAAACTTATTGAAAGAAAATAATATTATTCACGTTCAAACAGCAGACATGCTTCGTTCGGCTGAATCAACATTGAATGGTTGATTGAATTTTATGTCAACAACCTCTCGATTTTCGAATAATCAATCATTTTCATAAAGTATGTTTTTTATGGTAAATACCTCACGATTCATCAGCTTACTTTGGATGAAATTTTGTCTTAATTGAATGGAACTTATAATGGTTTTCATTTTCAAGTCCGTTCTCGCTTTTCGCAAGACGTATACAATCATGTACCAGAAAGTTGATTTGTTCCCTGAGGAATTAATCTTTTCAAATGAATTCAATGTATGTGAACTTATAAAAATGAAGAGCGAACTTATAAAATGAAGAGCTTATAATTTTTTTTCAATTTAACGCCCCTGGAAAAGAAGGAGACTTACCATACATATAATTATGTATGATCAGTAGCATTAAATGCAGATTGATCTGTTTGTTCAATTCAAACTCAAGGTGAATATCTTGTACTTGTAATATTTTTCCCAATCCGTTTTGTCGATATGTTAAATATTACAATTAGGTTGCAAGAAGATAACTCTGCATCTTTTGCAAAATGTTGACGTGCTGTGTCCCAAGTCTGAGAACCCTCTGGACGCAAGATCTATAATAATGATTTTTATTTCTCCAATGCCTTCACACAATGCTGCACTTGTTTGCATAAGCTTCTCGTTGGCAAAGCTGCATCATTGTGAGCTCTCAGATGTTAATATGCGGACTTTTTTTCTCGTCTGATGAAGGATCACCTGTAGAAAAATGATGTCAACATAGAAGTACAACATTTAGATGTATGTATTCTTTCATTCGGAAAAGAGATACGTGGTGCATGATTATGTACAAGTTCGCTGAAAATCATAGACACTTTAAGTTTAACAGCGACCATAACACTGCAGCGTTGAGTTTGTAGGTTTTCTTATTCAATTTTTGTTCTGTTCGTTTGTTGTTTGGGAAGAGAGCGTCAATAGAGAGAGAGAGAGTTTTCATTAACTCACTATACCTGATTCCTAGGTGAAGACGATTTTGTATTAAAACAGGTATTTCTGTACACCTATAAGGTTATTCAACCAAACCTCATTCTGTAGGTTCTATTGATGATTATAATATAATATAAATAATGTACGTGGTGCAACGGTTCAGCTTATGTGTTGACTAGGTGTACCTTGCTATAGTTTTTTTTTTCGTTCTCCGAATATAAATGGGCGAAAGCGTATGAAGTAAAAGAATGTTTGAAACGATTGAATACATGTATTCAGATAATGTTTGGGAAAAGAAGATGTTGCTCTTCAAGATATTTGCACCGTCAGATTCCTCATTAAAAAAAAAAATTGATCGATACTATTAAAATATAATAATTTGATTTCCTTTCTCTCAGATACTGTATTATACTAATTATAAATCTGGTATATTCAGGATGAAACCAGATTCTGGCTTCTCATTGTCAGACTAAAAGTCCGGGATCACCGCCTGTCTAAAACTTTTTTTCTGCTGGAGACAACCCTATTGCTCTCAACTTGAAAGCCGTGTTTTGATCTAGATCTAGACCAATCCCACTTATGGCATTCAAGTTCCTTCACCTACGCCGTACTTTTATTTGTTCGCCTTCGATGGCTCCACTCGTGCGTGTGCGGCACTGCACTAACTGCAGTTCGTTTAGAGCACTGGGTCAGAGTCAGCGTGTTTGACTGTTTGACTGTTCTCAAACCACAGATTCGGTGTTTCTGCAGCCTGCGGTGCGTGTTTTCTCCCCTCCCCGGAATTTTGGATTTTCGTGTATACTTTGCGTTAGATAGTAACTTTACTTACTTAAGTTTACATACACAATTAATTCTAAACCCAGTTACTGTTATATTGTTAGCATTAAATTGTGTGTGTAAGAAACTTAGTTTGTCCATAACAATTTTTCATGGCTGTTCGACCGAATTTGTTCCCCCTTTCCTCCGCTGATTCAGTGTTTATGCAGATTTGAGCAGCGATGCGTGATATGTCAGTCTTTTTCGTTTTTTTTTTTTTAAAATTTTAAAACCGGAATTTCAATGTTTCAAGTCTTTTACTTTTTAAAGGTTATAAGTTATATGTGATTTCATCTGACATTAATTGGTTTAAAAATTCAGTCGTCTTTTAAGATTGATTAAATAATAATAATATTATAATGAAAAAAACAACACCTCAGTTCAAACAAAAGTTACTTATTCAGACTAAATCAATGAAATGATCGATATTTCAAAACTAAACATAATTATGGGAAATTAGGGGTACGGCTGCAATTCAGCCCTAGGTTTAAAAAATTGAAAACAAGTAACCGAAAATTGTTTGTTTTGGTTCGTGTTTTTAACCAAGTTTCTGTGCACTAATCTCAACCGACAGATGTGGTTTGTAAGGTGATATTTCATGCAAAAATACACACAGTTTAAATCCATCCGGCCGGAGTCTGTTACTGTCGTGCCCCACTACACATATATGGTGTTGAAATACATGTAATTATTATCACGTTAATAATGAAGCTAGCAACTGGTCAGAAGGATGGCTAGCGAGCCGAGTATGCATCCCCCTTAGTTTCACCAATGTGTCTCCCACATTAGGTCCATCGATTAAGCCTGTCACTAGTGTCAGAATTGTGGAGAAAACAACGGCCTTGGGGGTGGTATGTGTTTACTGTGTTGAGCGGAGAGTAAAACAAGCGTACTTAGGCCCAGGGACTCCGGATTGTGTTTGTTGGACGGAACGAAAAGGAAAGAGTGAGGAGGTGGAAGAGGTGGAGGCCCCAGGGTATACGACACATCCACAGCGCGGCTGTATTCCAAATTATTACTGTACATGTAGATAGGGATAGGGGGTTAGGAACACAGCTTTACGCTCTAGCACGTCTTATCAAATCTGCCGATACGCAGAGGAAGGTATAAGCTTAATGCAATGTTTAAAAATATGTTACCATTATCTTAAGCGTAACATTTTTGCCACGGGACCGAACGGTGAAATCTATTTGTAACATTGTTCTATGGAAGTGTCCTCTGTCTAGCTCATTTCTAATTGTGGTTTCATTCTTCAGGATTTCTAGGAGTGTGAACTGTTGATTAGGCAGTATGTGAAGATGTTTTCGCCTCGTAAGCATAGTTAATTATTGCTTTGAACGTATGGGGTGGGATAGTAAGAAGGTCAAGTGTTATCAAATCGAAACATGATAAGTACGTTACTTTGTAAATTATATATGCTCATTGAAAAAACAACAACTTCAGTCTCTATGTTAGGTACCATTGTAATGCCTCATCTGATTTCATAATAATGTTTAAATATGAAACTCATTAGCCTGAATTTCGCACCTTTCGATTTTGACTGAAAAATCCAGTTTTACAACCAGCAACGCTTACCTAATAACCGAAAAACACCATCTTCACTCGCTTTCTTACAGGATACTTGCATAATAACTCTAAATCGCATTAGGTTTGGTCTTACTTAAACTGATCGGATGAACTTCCCAAAGGACCCCATCCCTCCACTCTCCCTGTCTTGTTGACTACCGAGACTGGGGGACCTTCAGATTCTGACCTACCGAGACTGGGGGACCTTCAGATATTGACCTACCGAGACTGGGGGACGTTCAGATATTGACCGCGCGTCCCTCCGGCTCCGTGACCGTATATCGATCCACATTCTCCCCCCGTGTACTGGAGTAGTGGGTGTGGGTGGCCCAGTTCCAGAGTTAGGATCAGCTGTGTCAGCGATTTTAGCTTACTTTACAAGTATATCGTTAATGGATCTTGTGCAGTGTAATGTTTCATCAATGCATCAATGAAAAGGACCAAAAGCCAGATATCTAAGACGAAGTGCGAAAGTGTC
Organism: Elysia chlorotica; assembly: GCA_003991915.1. Classification (NCBI taxonomy): domain Eukaryota; kingdom Metazoa; phylum Mollusca; class Gastropoda; family Plakobranchidae; genus Elysia; species Elysia chlorotica. Next base: position 79,259 of record RQTK01000200.1, read on the forward strand.
TAGGAATAGCGGCGACACGACATAATTATAATACAGGCATATGATATCAGTCACAGCTGTCAAAACAAAAATACACTTCTAAACTTGTATTAAAATGTAAGTTTTTCATCAGCGAGAAGTGAACGACTGAAAAAGTTAACAGGCCTTAGTAGCTTTGATTAAATAATGTGACTTGCGTCTTGATAGCCTAAACCAATGAAAGAATAAATGATTATATCGATTCGTATTGTCCAATGCTGATCATTTTTTGTTCCTTTCGCAAAGTTAGGTTTTAAGCTTAAAAAAAAACCACTTTAAGTATTTAACGTTTTCAAATTATTGCTCGAAGGAATGTCTAATAGTAATAAGATTATTATAGCGAATCAAGTGAAATTGACTTGTTGATGTTGACAGGGTAGCGTTCAACCGTGTGTTATTTATTGAGTAATCTATCGGTGAGTTGAGTTGGTAAAGCTAATAGTATTCGTAATTATGCCAATACTCGGTGCCTATTCTTTATAGATATAAGGAACACTTTCGAACTCATAACCACAATCGTTGGAAGCTAGATCACTTCCGCGTCCTCTTTGAGTTTTCCGAGAGCCACCACCAACACTAGCAGCCAAGATGAGTTTCTTCAGCCGTATCGGAGACTTTAAGAATGACTTTGACAAGTACAGCGGCA
>RQTK01000200.1:84922-86520 GCA_003991915.1 Elysia chlorotica
ACACATTACTTAATTATTAGTCTTTTCAAATGATGCACCTTCTTTCTAACTTATTTCTCTATTCCGCTTATATCAATTCTCCTACTCCCCTGGGAATAAATTATGAATTAACATATCCTGACGGAGTATTACAGTTCCGTCAGAGAAAAGCAAGTTACCCACGACAGTAATACAGTAACTAGATCTAGTAGGGGATCGCCACTGTAGGTTACGGTGAAAATAGTGCCTTTGTCATTTATGAGGCCTAGGTAATGTAAGTTTGATGGTTCCAAAGACACATTGAACTGGGCGGTAGCTCTAGATCAGATCTAATGTGTACGGTAAGCCCCAGTAACCGAATGCCCGAGCTTCTAACACAGTATGTAGTATGGAAAATATGCATACCTAGCAGAGCGTGGACACATTAACACTGCCCTCAATTGTTCACTGCCTACCATTACATCCTACCCATTCGACATTTTCCCCCTGATCTGAGTTTGTACTCTGTATAATTTATATAGTTTTCATCGAAGCTCCATTATCCTTTTTTTTCCAGCCAAAAACAAACATAAAAAAAACAGGAATAAAAACAAGGCTTTGTAAGGTATATGTCTAATCAGAGAAATAAAGAAGCCTATACATTCACTTAAAGGGCGAGTTATATCTTTCAGGATGTTACCGGTAGAAAAGTTAAAGTTAACATTATTTTAGTTGGTTAGTGGGCCTGTCCAAAATTGCTATCTAGGGCATAGTCGTCTAGTTGTTATGGAAGTGCATGTCTAGGGCCACTCTGATCTAACTCTTAGTTAAAACGTCAGTGAGATAGACCCTTAGGCTACACCGTAAAACAAATGGAAAAGTGTTAGTATCTTCGACCACTCGGCACTCGGCTTTCCCGGTTTTGCCAAAATAGTTATGTTCATTTATCCCTCGTATAATGCACCTACTATGATCTTTATGGTACCATCTTTCCTTCTGCCACATAGTGTCCTGTAGCACGTTTCATTCTAGGTCCAGCAATTACACATTATTATTTTCTGTATTGTTTAACTGCTTCCTTCTAAAGTAATAAGAAAAGACACTGTAACCCAAAACGCTTAATTCAGGTTCTCACAGTTTATTGTGCAGTGGTCCGAAAGAACGTTAGTAAAAAAAAAAAGTACTCTTATTCCCCTCTTAAGAGAGTATTGAACCAAAACAAGACAACCCACTAAAGACTCCACCCACACAGTACACAGTCATGGGAAACCGATTGACAGATGTATGTCGTAACCAGGTAATTCAGTTGACCCGAGTGACGCAGATCAGAACGATGGGAACCTGTTTAGGCCCGTTGACCTGTGAAAAGGATTGTTCATGCTTCGATGGTGGTGTGTCCTTTTCATGACTACAGAATCTAGATCTGGCTAGTTTTCCAAAAAAGGTTGAATCGGATTTTCTACATTTCTAACCCAGGCAGTCTTTATCTACCTTGAATAACATTTCTCTCTCTATCTGTCTGTCTCTCTCTCTCTCTCTCTCTCTCTCTCTCTCTCTATCAGTTTGTCTGTCTCTTTGTCTCTCTCTCTCTGCCTGTCTCTGTCTGTCTGTCTGTCTCTCTTCTCTCTCTTTGGTGGTGG
>RQTK01000200.1:87165-104644 GCA_003991915.1 Elysia chlorotica
AGAGAGACAGACAGACAGACAGACATACAGACAGACAGACAGACAGACAGACAGACAGACAGACAGACAGACAGACAGACAGACCGATAGGGAGAGAAATGTTATTCAAGGTAGATAAAGACTGCCTGGGTTAGAAATGTAGAAAATCCGATTCAACCTTTTTTGGAAAACTAGCCAGATCTAGATTAGTCACACAGATCCAACCAGAGAGAGAAGAGAGACAGACAGACAGACAGAGACAGGCAGAGAGAGAGAGACAAAGAGACAGACAAACTGATAGAGAGAGAGAGAGAGAGAGAGAGACCAACTCAACAACAACTCTCCATCTCTGTCTATCACTTTCTCTTCCCGCCTGTCCGTCTGCGTGCATCTCTCTGCTTCTCTGTCTATTTTCCTGTTTTCTTTTGTCTCTGGGGGGGGGGGGGGGATCACGATAGACCGTTATCTGTTATGGTCCCATGAATTCTTTTCCTTTTTTTTTTCTATCAATATTTGCAATATTTGTTACTCATGTTCTGATACTTTGCTCAGTGTCAAGTTATAATATGGGTGCGGGTGTTATTTAATTTGAATATCTATGGGTATAATTATCTACTCTGCCTTCCTGTGGATATCATTCCACGATAATGATCTTAGTGCATTACCAGATGTGTATTAGTAATAAGGCTGCGTTGTTACACAATTTCGTCTATGACTTCTCGAACAGAATCAGTGAATGTGAGTTTGCAGTCCACCATATACCCTTCACTTTTAACCAAATTTTAACGCACAATTTTTCATGTTTTTAATACTCAGAGAGATAAAGGAGTGATCGTTGCTACTAGTATAATGCATTAACTGTCTTAGGACATCATGGGCACAACATAGCCGTTACCGTGATGACGTGCCGTAAAACAAACCCACTCACTCACTCCACCTGGCAAAGATGGCTTGCTTTCTGTGGTCTCTTGTTTAAAAAAAAATTCATAGCAAGTTAATATCGTGAAAAAAAAACACAACAATCAACCATCAAACAAAAAATATTTATCTCCTTGGATATATGGTTTAATCATGAGAATACAAGGGCTGGAAACAAATAGGTTTCAAACGGTACCTTTACTTGCACTGTTGCATGTGTGGCATGGTGAATCCCGTTATCGTTTATGACTCTTCGCCAGCTTCGTCAATTCCAGACCTTATCAGCATTATACGACCATTTTTTGTTAATTGTACATGATCATCGAAACCTCCAGGGGAAGTTTCATCCTGCCCAACACAATATTAAAAACAGGAGGTTGTCCTGTTAATCGATCCAGCAATAATGCTTTACACAGTAGTGGCTCCTCCGAATGGTTATCTTTATGGACTTGGAAGTTCCGAGATCCCTCACTGCCCTATAACAAAACTTAAGGGATGGTGCGATACAGTTCAGACTGCTGGAGACAGGATGACGTCGTGGGTTGACAGGCTACAGGTGTAGCCATACTATACCACAACAACTGCTATGGTTATAGCCATACTATACCACAATAACTGCTATGGATATAGCCATACTATACCACAATAACTGCTATGGTTATAGCCATACTATAGCACAATAAGTGCTATGGTTATAATAACCAATGGTCTCGGAATTCTGCGTTCAATGTGACCGCCTTATATAGGACCGCACCGTAATCCGCGGTAGGAGTTGCTTCCCAAATCTGGGGGTCCCTGGACTGAAACCCACGAGCGGTAAAACCTTTATATGTTTAATTTTCCACCACTGATGGGTCGGTGTGAATGCAATGTGATTGGCATAAACAGGAGCCCTGGTATTCCCGAAATGTCTCTGTGTAGTATCACAAAAAATGTGCAGATGTTATATAAATATTGCCTATTATAGTGCTGACGTTAGACCTACTTAACTCAACACTGCCCTATAGGAAAACTGCGAATGAGAGGATAACTTCATGTTTTGACGTGCATTTGTAGCCATACGATACTACTGCATGCACTACTACTCTGGTTGTAATATCCAATGCTTTGTTTCTTCTGCCTGCAGGAGATCTGCGACGACCCGCAATGGATCTCGGACGGCGCCAGCCGGTTCGACGTGAAGCAGGGCGAGCTGGGCGACTGCTGGCTTCTGGCGGCCGTGGCCTCGCTCACCTGCAACCCCAAGCTCTTCAACTGGGTGGTGGACCCCTCGCAGAACTTCACCGACAACTACTGCGGACTCTTCAAGTAAGTCTGGCCTGGTTTTAGTATACTAAGATCTTTCGATTTCGGCCTCACCAAGCTATTCTGTCCTGCAATTAGGTTAGCCGTTTTGACTGCAGCCTTTTCTAGTGAGTCTGGCATGAAGTTAGTAAGTATATAGATGTACACTGAGCGACGGTAAATGCTTTTACAATACGACAGCAAAATAGAGAGAGCAATGGGCAAGTAATAAATACCAACAGGGAGAAACTTAATTAAAGACCCATCACAACCTATTCCAGGCTTTCATAACCAGAAAATAAATTGCTGGTTCTTAAAGAAACTGCAAAGCTGACATGGACGAACAAAAGTCAATGAGCATACATGGCAACTCAGGGAATCACCTACATGTACTTAATGCTATGGAAGTCCTGAGACAACTGACCATATAATCCTTCACTACCCTATTACAAATCTTGATGGAAGATATAGTGCAGTTCAGGCTGCAGATAACAGGCAATCTTGGATTGACATACTAAATGTGGAGGTGTAGCAATATGATCCCACTACTGCTACTAGAGACGATAGGTATGTGGAAAAGGGAACTGAAGTTTTAGTGGTAAATGATATGAGATAATTGGATCTACAGTATATATCAAATGGTAGTGGATTTACTTTTACAGTTTTGCAAAGTAGAGGTATTAGAGAAAAAACCTCATGGGTTGGGTTTGTACTTTTGGGTAAAAAGCAATTGGCTTATGCAAGAAACTGAACATTTATAATTTAGATAGACACATACATTATAAAGGACTCTGGGAAATGGGAGGGAATTAGACGTATGCATATCCAGTCAACAATAATAAATGGAAGGGAGTCAAGGATCAACTCGCTTGCACTGATACCAAAGTAAGCATTGTCTCTCTGGTCATGTTCTCGTCCAGGTTCACATTCTGGCACCAGGGTGAGTGGCAGGAGGTGGTTGTGGACGACCGTCTGCCCACTTACCGCAACCAGCTGGTCTTCATGCACTCCATCGAGAAGAATGAGTTCTGGAGCGCCCTTCTGGAGAAGGCCTATGCCAAGTAATGCAGCATTTATTTTTTGTTATGTATCCCTTTTTTTTTTTAGGTTGTGGAATTCAAAACAGCGACTTTGGGGGAAATCTGTGGATTTTTTTTGTTTTCCACTGAAAAATAAGAAAAGAAATATAAAAAAAAAAAATTCTATCAATGTATTTTTCCTGACACAATATTTGCTTTGAATTTTCTATATTTGATGAACATCATTCTCATAAACTTGATCAAAGTATGAGATATCATATAAGAAGGATTGCTTTAAAAAAAAACTTATCCTGAAGGAGGGAAGCTTTTAAAGGCATAGTCATGTTAAGCTTATAAATCTTTCATAACATGTCAGAGGGGAATGTAAAAAAAAAAAAAAATCAAATTTCATTATTTATGTGTAGACAAAAAAAAATCCAACAACGGTATTGATACTGTTTTTTATTGAGTGTATTATTATTAACATTCCTAAAGGCAGAATTTTTGGGAAATATTTGATGAATACAAACACTAATTGTATATTTTTGTTTGTCAATGGGATATTTTTTTATAATTGTGCTTAATAATAGCATAATATAAAACAGGATAATGCAATTAGTAATAACAATGATAACAACCACAATAATAAAAAAAATAAAAATAATGATACATATAATAATATATATAGTAATAATAGTAATAATAATAATAATAATAATAATAATAATAATAATAAAAATAATAATAATATAACAGCAGCATCCAAAATGAAAAAGACGACAATAATAAGAAACATTAATATGCGAACTAATATAAATGAACCCAGAAAACACCATCCATCTCTAACTTCATTATCTTTATGTATCTCTATGTATCTACCAGGCTGATGGGCTCCTATGAGTCTCTTAAGGGCGGCAGTTCCAGCGAGGCTATGGAGGACTTCACTGGCGGTGTCACTGAGATGTTCGAACTGCAGGACAACTCTCCACCCAACTTGCTCAGCATCATGCTCAAAGCCTTTGAGAGGGGATCCCTCATGGGATGTTCTATTGACGTATGTATGGGTTTCTTAGTGTAGCAAAGATCATAATATCTATAAGGTTATGGAAGCACAAAATTACATGCAATTTTAAAGCAGAAATGGTTATTGGACCCCATAAATACAAGATTAAAAAAAACAACTATTGAATGAAATATAGCAGCGCACAGATGGCAAGAATATTCTGGAATCACAATCATCATTGTAATCTCCAAAACAATGATGAAGTTTGTTATAAATCCTGTTAAAAAAAAAATGACCGAGATGCTTGTTTATTTTTTATTAAATAGACTCAATGTATATTATGACACAAAAAATTCTTAACTGTGTAGACTTTATAACATAATTCTAACAAAAAGAACAAAATTCAGATTGAATTTGTATGAACCCAGTTAATGACCTACTTTTTGTGAGGACTGTTACACAATGAGATTTCATTTGATCTACATATGGTGTTATGGAATGTTCTATACTATATGATCTGGATCTGGATCAATTATTGATGATTGCTTTTCAATGTATGGGTCAGTTCCAAATCTGCAATGCGACCAACTGAGACAGGAGTCATGGTATCCCCACACTATCTCTGTGTGGCAGTATGTCAGCCTTAGACCTGTCCAAAATATAGCCTATATGATGCTGGTGTTGGAGGTTAAGCAATCAACTTAACTCAACTCTCTGACTCTCCATATATCTCTCTGGCTCCTTCTCACTGTTGCTCTTTAATCCTCTTTCTCCCTACAATTATTCATATGAGAATTGTCCTTTTCCTTACAGTTAGTTTTTTTATATGATTACTCTCTTTCTTCCTACAGTTATTTACATGATTACTTTCTCTCTCTCTCTCTCCGTTAAGGCTGACCCTCACAAAACGGAGGCCGAGCTTGACAACGGACTCATCATGGGCCACGCCTACAGTGTGACCAGTGTCCAGCTGGTAAGGCTCTCCTGTCTTTTGGCTCCAGTAGTTTTGATTATGGTCCTTATTGCTTGGAAACTTGGAATGTCACTCTAACTGCTTATGCTCAAACGACTTTTAATTTTTAATGAAAAAAATGTTTTAATATATTTAAAAAAATGCTTTAACACTGCCTGTCTGTCTTAGAAAATGACTATAAAAAAAAAAACCCCAAAACCAATTTTTTTAAGGCCTCATGAGAAGAATTGCGGCATGGATATTAAATGTATTTGTTATGTGATAAAAAAACAACTTTGGTTGTTTAGAGAATTTAATTCTTATGAAATAAGAAAAGCCTGTCAGAGCAAAGGTATAACTTTTATCACCACATATCTCTTTTCATAGACAGTCAGAAAAAGTATTGCACGCACAATGATTTGACTCAATAAATTCATTGTCGGTCCATTTGATAAGCAAACCATATCTACTCCAATTGAAGAATCTCAGATCAGTTGAATCTGTGAGTTATGAGTAGTTATGAAAAAAGTTAGGAAAACAACACACTTCTTAAAAATACTTTTAAAAAAAACAAAACGAATTACACTTTTTATTCTTTGTTGCTGTTTTGCCCCATGTTTTCAATAATTTTCTCTATTTCCTGTCATCAAAAGAAAATTTTTTTTTAATGGCTGTATACTCATTTTCGTCTCACTCACATTTTCATTTTTACCATTTTAGTTAATTCAGCTATCCAAACTCCTTTGCATGCATTTGTCAAGTGTGAAAAATGTATGTTTTAATTTATAATTTTCTGTTATAGGCCTAACCTTACTAGGCCTAAACGTTTAACTCAAGCTAAACAGTTTTTTTTAATTATTATTTGCAATGTTGATACTTCAGTGGTGTGTTTTTTGTTGTTGTGAAGAATGTCTCTTTTAATGGTTGACGATGATATCTCTTCAACACCATTTTTTCCTAAATCAAATTTGAGCATGGAAAATGTTGCTCTCTCACTCTTCCACAAACACACTTTCTCTCCCTCTCTCTGTGTGTCTCTTCCTCACCCCCCATCTTTCATTATTATCATCACCATACATCAATCCTCTGCCATGCTTACACTACCATGGAGATACATGTATTAGAAACTTAAGTGTTTATGCATATATAAATTTTGTTTGTCACAGGTTACCAGTGTCATCACACAACGCTTCCCTTTGTTGTCGCTCGCAACAGTAACTAAAACGACTGCCAGTCTTTTAATGCAAAGGGCTTGTGGTGCAACCTTTGAGCTACTGCTCCTAATTAAACCTATCACGTCTTATCACTACTCAGCTCCCACTGTAGTTTCATTAAATCTCTGAGACCTACCTAAAGCTTAGCTTTGAAGCTATTACACTGGTTTTGGTTTTAGTGTGCGTGTGTGATAACTACAGACTAGCAGTTAACTACTGATTCAGTAATGTCGCATTTCAATTTGATCCGTTTTCTATACTTTTTTGGCTAGTTTCTACTTGTGTCCGCATTGCACTTCTAAGCTAGATCAACAGCTGCTAAAATTTTTAATACAATGTACTGCAAGTGCTCATCGTTTCTTATAATTTCATGGATTATTGGACAAAATAGTGACACCCAAAAGAAATATTGCAACAAACAGGACAAAAATTAACATTTTTATTCATTATATATTGTTTATTGTTCGCAATTGTGTAGTCGCTCTATAGCAATCTATTTTTGTCGTTGTTTTCTTTTTGACAGTTTTGGCACAGTTACTTACTTGTTATGGTTAAAGACGAACAATAATTACCCATTGTATCCAGACCACTATTTCAATATTCCCCAATTGCCTCTGTGGAAGTATATTACAACTCCCCCACTCATTAGTGGTCCATCAACTCCCTTAAGTACATTCCCTTTTTAGTGAGACCTAATTCTCATTCTTTCTAATTCCTCATCTTAACCTCTTTAAAGATGTAGCTGGCATAAACTAAATCTTTTCAAAACTCTGTTTCTTATGTTGGGTATTTCTTATGAATGATTTAGTTTCATGATGGTCTTTTAGTGAGTATATGGAATCTGTACTAGGAATCGCGTGAATTATTTACATGCATTTGCACATCAAGTACATTGGTACATGTCCTTATTCTTTTGCTTATGCAAATGTTGTATGCGGTACATCTTTTTTAGACGCAGTATTTAAAGTTTTAGAGGCAATGCAATTCTATTGGTTAAAGGAAATTACAGTGAAGAAGATGTATATCTCTTTGATTCTTCACTTTCTGTGCATGTCCATGATTATGTGTATATCTTTGTTATCATATCTCTATCTTTCCATCAATGTAATTCTAGACGACTGCCTGTCTGTTTTTCTCTCTTTAGCAATACCACTTTAAAGGATAAAAACGGCTATCGTTTTTCTTCTCCTACCTTTCATTCCAATACTGACTGATTTCTCGCTCCTCCCATTATCTCTCTCTCTCTCTCTCTCTCTCTCTCTCATCTCTCTCTCATCTCTCTCTCTTTTTCTCTCTTTTCCCCTCTCTTGATCATATTCTCCAATTGTCTTTCTCAATCTCTCCTAAGCTCCCACTTTCTACCTTAGTTTTCCTTTCAACCACTTGCTGTTCATTCTCCAATATTCTTTAATTTTGTCTCTTTGTCCTCTCCCTGACTCTACTCAAAGCCTCAGACATTATAACAGGTCTCCTATATAATATAGGCCTACATGTATAAACATGTGTACAAATGTCATTGATTGGTTTATGAAAAACTTAATTATTACCGTCATGCAAACACTATCATAAATTTGTTTGCTGTTATTGAAATGGCACTGCAGATCTAAGTTTTGTGTATAACACACAATAATTTCACCAGCCCTGAGGTGTTTTTTGTGTGTGTTTTTTGTTTGTTTTTGTCTTTTCTTAAATCAGTGTTAATAGTATAAGAAGTCTTAGGATATTGAAGTACTGGATTAAACAACTCAAATCTGCTCTCTCATACAGTTTCTTCTACTTTTTTTTTTTTTTATCAAGTCAAATCATTTTTTAAGCAGGGAGTACAAAGCTGCCACTATAGAGTTTTCAATTAACATGATATAACTTTTATTGGTGAAAGATACCATCTGGGGAAACTTAGACCTGGCAAAAAATGCAAGCTAAAACTCTTCAATTAAATTTATCTTAGGAAATGCTTTTTACTGCATTTTTAGAAGTATTTTATCTGCAAACGTGACCACTTTTTTTGTAGTTCTGAGCTTTTTTTTTTTCAAATTGTTGCCAGTCAAGAAGATTTGATATTTCATAGTGGCTAGATTTTTGTTAAAATGCAACCAGATATTTTTTCTTAAAGCTTAAAAAAAATCCAATTTTTTTTCCTTTTCTCTACTTAATTAATTATATACACAGGGTACTTGGGCAATTTCAGGAAAAATACTATTTTGAATGATAGTAATTTAAAAAATATTAATTTAACTGTATTGCATTTTTTTTTATTTTGTAACTCAGGCTGGTATCATACTCTTAATTTAAGTAAATGCACAAAAGCCCCCCTTAAGAAAAGACATAAAAATAGAACCCAAGAAACAATTACAGTAATAAATTGAAGTTCTCCTGAATACACACCAAAATGAACCATGTTTCAGTTTACATAAATTATTCTTAAACGTTCACTTTCAGGCGGATGTTAAAACTCCAAGGATGACGGGCCAGATCCCTATGGTTCGAATCAGGAACCCATGGGGCAACGGATCTGAGTGGAAGGGTGCTTGGAGTGATGGGTAGGTCCAGCATTAGCGCTTAGTTCAGCTTACAGAAAAGGGTGAACACGGATTCTTTGTCTATATTTGACGGTTTCATTATATTTTTTATAAGTGGAAAGGTGAGATTGAAATATATTTGAGTTTTGGAATTCTACTGCAGCTACTTTTGTAGGCTATTTCAATGGGACAATAAATGATCATCTCTAATCAAGCAACTCATCATCAATGCGTTTTTTCCCTGGTGCTTAGTATTTTTTCATACCTTTCATGCTTAAGGATTTTAATATAATATTTACACTATGAATCTTTGATGCATTATTCAGATCGCGAGAATGGACCCTCCTGACAGAAGATGAGAAACAGGAGCTTGGACTTAACTTCGAGGATGATGGCGAGTTCTGGTAAGTGTGCAGATTGTCAGATGTGTGTAAACCCTTCTCCAGTTAAATTCCTGGAGGACTAGCTTTCTTGACAGTACAGTGTGCAGCTTTCTATTCAGGAGGTGCCCCGTCTGAACCTCGATTGGACCAGCTTGTTCCTTACTGGTTTTGTGGGTGTCAGTTAAATTTAACCGGGTAAGACAGAAGCTCTGGTATTCCTGCTCTGACTCTGTGTGCAATGCATAAAGTTGTCAGAACTACGTCCAGGGACCTGTCCCCAATATCATTTTCTTCCTTACAATGGATGTTAAGAAACCAACAAATTTAATTGTGAATCTCGTGCATATTTTAAAAGTTATAATTTTTTTCCATAGGTAACATCAAGTAAAACTCATAAATATTCCAACTTTGTGACTGTGAGAATAGTCTTGTTTGGCAAGGTCGATGCCTAAAAAAGCGCTTTAAAAATGATTATTTCCTCACCTTTCAGGTGTAAACAATTAATTGTATTAGAATATTTTGTCAGTCCAGTATAGTGACATTTTGTTTTAAAATAAAGCTCTTGTGTCATTAAATTTAATGTAAACCTATTAAACAGGATGTCAACTCAAGTATTCTGTAAAACAAATGTTATGAAGGCAAAGGTAAAAGGTTTTAAATAGATTTTTTCAAAATTTTTTGAATCAGTGAGTGTTGTTTTTTGTGAACTATAAAAAAAACAATGAAGTGTAAGAGCTTTAACAGGTACCTTGATACGGGTACATTGATTAGCTTCTCACACACATACTCCCTTTCTGTCCCTCAGGATGTCCTTCCAGGACTTCACCTCTAACTTCCAGAAGCTGGAGATCTGTAACTTGGGTCCAGACTCTCTGGATGAAGAGGACCTGAGCAACAAGAAGAAGTGGGAGTGCCACAAGGAGAACGGCAGCTGGATCAAGCGGGTGAATGCTGGCGGCTGCAGAAACTATCTGGGTAAGAGGGAGAATGGTTCTCCCAGCTCTATCTTAAGTGCGGCAGCACATAACATTATCAGATCAAGAAAAAACGTCTTTGGACTAATCAATGATATTCTTAGTGCTAAGAATAGGGTGATAAGAAAACAACTTACAAACACATGGAAGAAAGAGAGAATGAACAGACTGGTTAGTTTCGCCTTTTAAGTTATGATGTGGTAAGAAAGCGTTGACTATTATCAATTTTTTTTAGCAAGAGAAATTCTCTGAAGAAGGCCTATTGTTAGAAAAATCTTATATGCTCTGTACTGTTTTTGTTAATTTTGGAGCTGTACTACTTCTAATTTTTCACTTTTTATTTGCCTTACAAAAATATTGATTTTACTACGCATTTATTCACAGGTAATTGTGTAAGAACAGCTAAAATGGTGGAATGGTGTCACAGGAAAAGGCTGATTATATTCTTTTTTTCTCTCAGAAAGCCAGGTATAGAGCCACTGTGTCAGGAGGTTGGGGCTCTTAGAGTTAACTTTCTGATGAAGTTATTTCAGGTTTGTCATAACTAAAAAGGAGTTCATTCGTTCCCTCTGCTCTTCCTTCCAGAAACTTTCTGGACCAACCCGCAGTTCAGAATGACTCTGACTGATCCTGATGAGGATGATGATGACAATATGTGTACGGCACTGGTGGCTGTGCTGCAGAAAGACAGGCGCAAGAAGCGCAAGGAAGGTCTGGATCTGCTCACAATTGGCTACGTCATTTACAAGGTGAGCAACAACATGTATACTGAGCAACAGCGTGTATGTTAAAATTCAAAACAAGAAACAAATCATTGACAAAAAAAGCCTTGAGATGATCTCAAGTTATTCCTATTTTAATCACAACAGGGAATAGTTGTGATTGACTGAGTTTTTCCTGTAACATTACTGAGCAACAGTCTATATACCATTTACTAAAGAAATGGGAAGATTTCAGTGCTAGTAAAACAATTTTCCATGTTTTTATGTCATGGTCTTTTTTCTGCTGGAGCACAATGATTGCTGGGTTTGTTGGCAATGCCAAAAAACAAAAATGATTTTTTATTAAAATAACTACATTGACCAAGATTCAAACTTATTTGCCAAGTATTTTCACACAAAAAAAAAGATAACACGTGAAAGAAGAAATCATCATCAAGAGGTACCTACCTTCATGGCTTGGGCAATCATGTCCTTCCAAACTATTGATTCCTGGTTGCTGAAATTACAAACGTTGTCTTTTTTATGTTTATTCCTACAGCAAAACTGTCTATCATTTGTTCTTGTTGTCTTTCCCTACCTCTTCTTCTGTGCAATTTCCCAGTAGTGATAATGTGTTTTAAGTCTTCCCTTCTTATATAATTATAAAATTATGGTACCCTTTTAAATGAGCCTTTTGAAATCAGATAAGATAAAATAAACCTTCAGTATCCAATATGACAATTTTTTCTTGGTCGTACAATAATAGATTTAGTTCAATATCACAGCATCAGTAATACATATGCGAGAGAAAAAAAAATAAAAAAAATAAGCATTTTACATTGACGTGTATCACTATTGAAATTATAAACTGTCAGACAAACATATTTATTATTTAGAACCATATACCTCTTTATGCATATACAAGAATACACATACCTCTACAAACTCAACTCTGCTAAGTATAGCAATATAAGAATGTTATCACAGGTTCTATTCATCTTTACGAAAATTTTCTCTTAATCTACTATTTTAATACTTTAATAAGTTAATAGACTATATTGATGCGGGTTGAAATTTCAGATTGGTAAATGTTAATTTGCGTATTTCAACAGTTTTCAAAATTTAGAATGCAATTAATTTATAAAGATTTAAATAAAGTGCCATAACTTTTTTTTTACTATCCAAAAAAGCTCTCCTCAACGTTCATAGCTAAAGCTATAGGCAGAACATTTCACTATTGTAAATTCTTTTGCAGCTGGAGGATCCAAACTGCGGCCCACTGGATGTGAAATACTTCAAGTACCATGCTTCCGTTGCCAAGTCACCGACTTGTTGTCTTTCCCTACCTCCTTTTTTGTGCAATTTCCCAGTAGTGATAAGGTGTTTTAAGCCTTCCCTCTAAATGATAATTATCAAATTATGGTACCCTTTTAAATGAGCCTTTGGAAATAAGATAAGATAAAATAAACCTTCATTATCCCATAGGGACATTTTTTTCTTGGTCGTACAATAATACATTTAATTCAATATCACAGCATCAGTAATACATATGAGAAAAAAAAAAAATAAAATGAGCATTTTACATTGACGTGTAATACTGTTGAAATTATAAACTGTCAGACATACATAATTCTTATTTAGAACCACATACCTCTTTATGCATATACAAGAATACACATACCTCTACAAACTCAACTCTGCTAAGTATAGCAATATAAGAATGTTATCACAGGTTCTAACCATCTTTACGAAAATTTTCTCTTTATCTACTATTTTAATACTTTAATATTTTAATACTTAAGACAATTGCCTATATTGATGCGGGTTGAAATTTCAGATTCGAGAATGTAATTTTGCCTATTTCAACAGTTTTCAAAATTTGAATTGCAATTAATTTATAAAGATTTGAATAAAGTACCATAACTTTTTTTTCTATCCAAAAAAGTTCCTCTCAACGTTCATAGCTAAAGCTGTAGGAAGAACATTTCATTATTGAAAAAATTTTAGCGTTATCCCACTATTGTAAATTCTTTTGCAGCTGGAGGATCCAAACTGCGGCCCACTGGATGTGAAATACTTCAAGTACCATGCTTCCGTTGCCAAGTCACCGACCTTCATCAACATGCGCGAGGTTTGTGGTCGTCACAAGCTGGAGCCTGGCACCTACGCCATCATCCCCTCAACATTCGAGCCTCACTACGAGGGAGAGTTCCTCATTCGCATTTTCACAGAGAAACCCAACGTTTCAGGGTGAGTAGTTTATCTCTTTACCATGTATGTACGTGGGACTTGCACATTAACTTCTATACTAGCAGAACCGTCAGCCCATATTGCCCCCTCTTCGTTGAGGTCTTTTTGTAAAGGATTGGGCTGACAGCCCTGCTACTACAGAAAATGATGGAGCACAAGCATCTGGCAATAGTTGAGTTGCGACCTAGGCTTATATTATTATAATCTGATGAAACTATTTGCAGTTTAGAAGTGCTTGTTGCTACATACTTGCTGTCTTCTTTTTTTAATGCTTGTTTGCTGTGTGTTAAAGTTTCATATCATCAGCTTTTCAAAACTTTTGCTATTAGACAGTGACTTTTATAAAGCCATAGCCTGATTTACGCTGATACTAATACCAAACTCATAAAAGTATCAAGATAATCATCAAAAACATTTTTAAATGATCTTAATGAATCACGTCCTCTGCTACCAATATTGAAATAAAATAGTGAAAACATTAAAAGTAAAACGTACCAATTTAATAAAGCTGAGTTTTCCTCTTTGCGCCCATTAATTTGGAATTCAGCTGTTATACATAAATAAGCTTGTACAAGTGTTGTTGTTTTTTTCGTTTTTCTATATGTTTAAAAAAAAAATAAGTTGTATCTTAGTGCTGCTTTAAATATTCCCTTTTTCTTTGAGCTTATATTCTGTGTTGAGTAAAATTATTCTGTGCCTCCTTTTGATTTGCTGAATGGTTTATGCTTATGTGTATATTTTACATTGCTTTAAATATTTTTTAAATAGGAATTAACTGCCCACTTACAACACATTCCAATTTGAATCAATCAAACATTGCAAAGCAATGAAATCAAACCTTATTTATTCTCATTATCCTATAATTTTCTAATGGTGTTTTAGACATGTGAATGGGTGAGTATAGTAATCAGTAAATATTATTCTTTTTATGTTGTTCTTTGATTAAGAGGATGCAGACAAATGAGAGAAGCATGAATTTTCAGTTGCAACTTTTAGATTATTGTGTTTTATTTATTTTGTGTCTTCATGCAGAAGCTATAATTTGTTGCTTGCTTGTTTGTTTGTTTTTATTTTGCATTTAAGTCTTGTTACTAATGTTACATATGTTTTGAATTTAGTGATGAAGAGGTCGAACATGGAACAGGGCAGTAAGTGACAGTTTATGAGAATCACCACGTTTTCTTCAGCCCTTTTCTCAAAAGCCTGGCCTAAACGTGTAATCAACTTTCCGCCAGAGAGCTATAATTGGAATGCTTCATCCACATTTTGCGTTTGCCTTTCAAGCTTCCAAACCCTCCCCCTACCCTCTCCTCTCCAACCTTTCTAAACAAAACAGAAAAATAATTATGTAAATATTTTTACTTTGATGCTGACACACGACCATTAAGCTTTTTAATTTGTTTACTTTTTGATAATTTTTTTTACTTAATTTCGATGGAGCATTTTAGATTTGGGAAATGCAAGTCTAAAATTTTAAAATATGCAATGAAAAAGAAAATAGCTCAACACGAATTTTATATCTTCGATTCTTTAAAAAAATCTCTCCTTTTATTATGCTGAATCACGTTTCGCCTGAAAACAGTGTGAAAACATATTTTGGGAACATTTCTTAAAGCCTTTGCAATGCACAATTTATTTTAGTTTTGAAGGAAAACTCAAGAATTTCTTTCTTTATCAGATCTACCTTGTGTTTCTGAAAAGAAAAGACTAATGGCTCATTATGTCTTGCTTTAATATTTTTTACTTATTTCCTCTTTTTAAAAAAAAATTACAAGTAAATAACTTCCATAAGTATATCTCAGAGTTATGGCTGCAAATAAACCTACAATACCTGTAGTAACAACTGATTACTTGAAGTAAATGACAGAAATGTGTACACGCAGTACTGTGATAATGGTGATATTTCCAATCGTAGCATGTGTATAACTTGTTTGCAAATAACAAAAGTCATCAACGCAAGCTTCAGAAACAATTCACCTTAGAAAAATTTGTTGAGTTTTCACTGCGTTTATTACTTGCAACTTCATGTTGAACTGATATTGTTGGAACTTGAAAAGAAGTAAAAGAAATAATAAAACCTAGTAGGACCCCCAATAATCACCATCAAGTTAGTCTTAAAACCCAACCAACCAATTTTGTGTGGCATGTCCTTCTCTACATAATCTCTTCCAAGTCTCTTGTGGACGTGGTCTACCCCAGCCTCTGTCTCCTTGAGGGTTCCAATGTGGCTCCATTGATGAATCAATTTCCCTATACAATTATCTGTGATACATTTCTGCAGTTAATAAAAATGAACAACAAACCAAGTATCTAAGAATGTTGTGATTTAGATCCACATGATGCATGATGATTGTTATTGTTTGTTTGAATCATTGAACGGGGCACAAAAGTTTTATAATAATTATATAAAAATGAAACCATGGCATGATCCAAATGATGGATTTTAAAATTAAGCATGAACATAAAAATGAAAGTAGGCTACAGTTCAGCCTTGCTTTCTAAAAAGGAAACAAAAAGATAAATAACATGTTTTATTTTTCTCAAGTTAAAGTTATGCTACATTTGGTGAATTTTAACAATAATTTTAAATTTCAAAGAAATAATAAAATGTCCTTTTTATCCAAAACTTAATTGAAAAGTGGAGACGTACATAATTGAATATGTTTTTCATCCTTGATATAAGCCTTTTCAGACGAGACACTAAATAATTTTTATCCGCAAGTATTTCTAATAGAAATTATTCAACAAATAATATGTCTCTTTATAAATGATGTATAATCTGTCATATCTTTTACTGCACTATAATTATGATACACTAAGTGGAGAATTAGGCTATGACCTACAATCAATACTTTTAACATGAGTATTTTAGGAGCTTTCTCTATCTCCTAACCCCAAATTCTTACACACAACAAATATTTACATATGTATAAAATGTAAAATCTTTGTGCAAATGTTTGTACCATCGCAAAGTGTTTAGTTGCACGTTGGTTAAAGAATAGAGCTTGGTTATGATAGAGATAAAAGGAATGTAGCGTAAGATAAGGAACTTAGCTTGATATGCTTTTGGAACAAGTAAATTTAACCTTTTTATGTTCTTTTTTATCTCTTCACAGAGAGATTGACGAGGACACCCGCTATGAAGAGGAACCTGTAAGTTGATGTTGTGTGGTTGTCTTAATTCAGTGTACCGTTTCTCACTAAAATTGTATCTTTATGAGCTGTTAAGGTTACTTCTTCACTTTTTGAAATTGTTCACAGCTACACCATGCTTTATTCATTACAAATTTCTCTTTTTTTCGGCAGCCAGGACAATATTTGCAAGCTGATGCTTTTTCTCTGCCTCCTTTTCTCTCTTTTCTGTGCTCGCTGTCCGTCTGTATCAGTCTATCAGGATGTTATAATTTACTAAGCCATGTATTTAATTATCTATTATCATGGTTGTTCATAAACCGTTAAAATTAATGCAGAGCCATAGGATGTCTAAAGATCATTGTGCTAACAATATCAGTGCAGTGCAATATATCTGCTATGCATGACTTGTTGTTCACATCTAAGAAAACCTCATAACCTAGGAATAGTACCACAAGTAAAGATATTGTCATAACCTTTGTGTTGTCTTAGCTGGAGCATCACTGATTTCGATGTCCAGTTCACAAATTGCTAAGTCTACACTCTACTACTACCTTTTGTCAAGCACGATCTTCTCATTGGTCAATGTCCCTGAAATTAGAGATTTTGCCTCTCTAATCCCCCTTTTTTTCAGCTGCTGAGCACACCTTATTTTATCCCCTGAGCTTGACCTTTTGAGTTTTATTAAATATTTTGTTTCTGTTTCGTTGTTTTCATACCAATGTATTTTGCTGACTACCTTTGTTCAATTTGTAGATGGTACGACCGCCTGGGTATTGGGTAAGCACAGAGTGCTATCATTTCCCCTTAGAAGCTAGTTATCTTTGTTTGCCTAGCTTAGAAACTGTGGGATGAAATCCTATCTACAAAACAGGAAAGATGTTTGATTATTCCCTTGATATATCTATATTTGCAGTGCCAAGTTTTGATATAGCTAAATCATTTCACAATAATCTTCTAGCAAACTTTTCCCCTCAATAACTACCTTTTCTTTCTTTTACATGTAAAGGAATCCAAAAAAACAAAATATTTGAGACCATCGATTAAAGCCTCTTGAAAGTGGAGGACAGTTGATAAAGGAGATAAATGTATTACTTTGTATACTTAAATTTCTTNNNNAAANNTNNNGNNTTTNNNNTNNTNNTTTNAAA
>RQTK01000200.1:104712-251347 GCA_003991915.1 Elysia chlorotica
AATATAAAAGATTGCTTCCTCTCCCAACTTTCCATCTATATATTTCTCAATCAGTTCAATTTTCTTTTTTCTTTTCTCAAATTATTCTATGTTTGGGAGTTGGCAATGTGTCATGAGATCTAGCGTCAGTTCCCTCCTATAACATACTCCCCTTACTCTCTTGTTCAAGGTTGCTCCACAGCATATGGCCCAGGCAGCGTCAGTAAGTTGGTTTTGTCTGCTTGTGACTGGATTCAAACCACACTGTTCCATCCATTTGGTGGACAAAACAATCATCCCATACCATCTTTTTTTTCCTTTCCCTATTGGATATATTGGCATGATTTAAATACTTATTTTTTTGATAAACCTGTTTGTGTCTGTTATCTGAAATTAATGTTTAGTAAAAAGCAAGCTTTGAATTATAACACCAACAAACACATGTATGTTGTGCATGAGTCAGACAACACATCTTAAGAGATGCAAATAAAGACTTGCTTGTATTTTTTATGTCTTATTCCTTATGGGTCGACTACTATTGACACTGCTAGGCTAAGTGCATTATTCAGACACCGAGCGCATGTGATACAGTTTTACATTACCTCAGCTTTGGTCAAGGGACATACCACAGCCGCACACGCGCAATGGTTAGGATGTTTGAAAATGAGCAAGATTTCTTTTCTACTGTTATTTTTCAGTGGGTCATGCAATGCATGATATTCATGTTTTTGACACTATTATTGTTTGTCATTGAATGTTTTATTTTTATTGATGGTATTAGATACGCCTAGGACCAATAATGATTATTAATTACACTTCTTAAGCCCTGAATTTTTTATAAATAAGCCAGCAATGCGGATTGTGAAGTTTTGCGAGTCAAGTGACTTTCTTATGCATGATACTGAAATCTTTTTTTCCTGTTCTTCTTGTTTTTATTTTTTACTTATTTATTTTTTTCCATATGTTTTCTTAGCTTTGTGTGACCAAATTTCAAGTTAACTTTACTCAGGGTTGGAATTTAAAAAGGCATAGACTGTTCATGCGCCAGTAATTAGTAAAGCATTTTAGGATATTCAGGCCTTCAGATGAGAAGGTTGACATGTGTGTAAGCTTTTTCAGTATTGGAGTTAACCTAACAAAACTACATGAGAACTGAGGGTTTGTGTTTGTATGAAAAATAAAAACTACTGTGTCCTGACATGATGAATTTTTATGATTATGAAGTTTCTCTCTCTCTGACTAAAAATAATATGCTTGCTTTGATTTGATCTGATCTGATTTGTTAACAAGGCTTCGTAAATAAACCACTTTTGGTTATCTAAATTTACTTATTCCTTCTGTTTTATGTACATTTGTTGCTTTATTTTAATTAACTTTTAATTTCATGTTTTAGGAGTGAAAAACTACCCAAGACTGGCTTTTATTTAAAGAGGCCATGCTTCTGGAAATCACTTTGATAGTTTCTGTGAACTTTTGTTATTTTTTGTTTCTTTTTTGCTGGCCCCGGGCCTATACCAAGGATTCCCAGCTTTTCAAGGTCCCCCAGTCTTTGCTCCGCTGCCAAAGGTAGTGTTCTGCTGTCGCATTTTTCAGAGTGCCTGAACCTGCCCAAGCTGTGTTTTAACTCTTAAATTCCATTTCTTAACCTTGACAAACCCTCTATCCCCCTCATGCCGCAATTCTTTCCGTCTTATACAAGCATACTTAGTAATGTTTGATTGTGGGTACATCATAATTTTAGATACCCCATTTTTTCCTTCCACAGCCTTGTGCCCTTTCTTAATTAACATGTGGAATAGTCACACTGAACCTACCTTCTCTTCCAGCGCTGCAAGAGTTCTTTGGATGTTTTCAGATTTGTGTGTGTGTGTGTGAGATAAATGACATAGTGTGCGCTCTCGATTTGATGATTTTGTCTTTAGAAACTTTTGGGTGTAGTGTAATATAATCCGATTACCACAATTTATGAATCAAGTCTTGGAGCCGCGATCTTTCACATTCCAATGAAGCCTTGGGAAGATGAATTTAAAAAAAATTAAATTAAAAAAAAATTCTAAATGATGAAGCTGCTGTGGTACATTGTTTGAAAAAAAAAGATATAAAAAAGGGCAGAAAGGATACGCCTTTGGATATACAGCAGAAACAGAATATAACAGAAAAACAAATGTGAGGCAACCAGCGTGAAGCAGGCACAAGTCGCCAATATAAATTTATATACTATTATATTTACCTTTTTAGTTTTGAAAGTAAGCTGAATATCTTTTTCAAACAATTAAATCCACTTGATGTTTTTTAATTCACTATGAATAACCTCAAAAGTGAAATTTCTGAATTGTGTGTGATTCTTTCCGGATGCCCCACAAATTGTGTTATAAAATTATCAGAAACATATATAACAAACAAGGCAGGAACATAGTTTTGAAAAAAAAATATTGTAGGGAAGAGGTGGGTTGGTGTGGGAGTATGAGTATTGACAGATAGGTGAATTAAAAAAAAATCTGCATGTGTATCATGAATCACATCTGGAAGTATTTTAGCTTAGACTCATGTTTGATAGAGCCTGTGCTGTGAATGTAGCCAGCCTTGTCTGTGTCTTACCATTTCTCACAAATCTGTACCTTTCTGGATGTATAGAACATTAGTGAAATAGTTTTCATCTTTGTCCATGTTTTATCTCTGTAGGCCCCAGGATCTGGCGGAAAGAAGCGTGTAAGTTTCTTAACCTGACCTGTTCTCACACGACACTAACTTGCATTGAGGCCCCTCCACATAACTTACATTTATTCATGATTAAGGTTGGGCTTACGAGATGCCTGGACATGCAAGCTATAACTTTGCAACAGTTTGGCTGAAAAAAAAACATCCGAAGTTATGGTGAAATTTTAGCAATAAGACAATGAATGTCTCAGTTCAGTTTTTGCTTAACTTAACATTGCCTGCCTTTGTGCCGGTTAGTGTTTTCAACATGAAACTTTGGCTGCCAGTTTGGCTTTTCTGGCCTCATCCAGTTGTTAGAATCTGACTAATGATCAGAATTTGTTCTTTAATTTTTTTTCCAATTATTTCTCTTTTTCTTTTGTGTTTTCATTTGTTTATTTGTTTTTCTTTTGTGTTTTCATTTTTTTATTTGTTTTATTCTTATTTTATCCTTAAAATTTAGAACAAATGGCACAATTATTGTTGCATTTGATTAATCCTGATACGAATTTCTGGTTATTGTAGAGTTATTATGTTATGGAAGTAAATAGTTCCCTCTTTTTTGGATAACAGAATTACAGCACTAGCAGAATTCTGCACATCTCAGAGATGGGAATGTTTCAAAGATAGACAACTATTTGACTTTATTATCTTTCTCTCTTCCTCTCGGGCACAGAGGTTTTCTGAAAAAATGTCAACTTTTGACCAAAATAAATGAAAAGTCTACCAAAGCATATAAGCTCTCTTTGATATTGAGATTGTTTTAAATCAGTTATGTTTTTCTGATATGTGCCAATCTTGGAATACACTGAATGAAAGATAAAATTAAGAGATGCATTTTTATGCTTGATAAGCTACTTGAACACAGTTTTATAAGAAAACCTACATATCCTTTTCTCATATTGTCAAACAGGTACCATCATTTAACTTTATTATCTAAATTTATCATCCCTTTCTAGTTTTAGATTTTGAGTTTTCGATTTGTTTTCAATGAGTTTTAATTTTTTGTTTACTCTTCTTTTTCAACTGTCTATAATAAGTTCTTTTTCCTTAAAAAAAAAAAATTTAATGACAGCATTGAATGATCCTCAGATTGTTAATATGTGTGGTCCTAACAAATCGTAACACAATTGTTGCTTTTTGTATGAGTCTACCAGAAATCAACTGAACATATTATTTTTGTTTTGTTTTGTTTTACATGCATCACTAATCTATCCCCTTTATTCGATGTTCCCATGTTGCATTCTTTCTGTATATCTTACTTGCATGACTATTATGACTTGTTTTTCAACCTTGGTCCAATCTAAACCTTCATGTTTAGACAGAAGCAGATGCATCTTGGAAACACCCTACTGATTTACCTGGCTACAAGCCTCCAAATTGTGCTGAGAGTGACACTTACGACAGTGGCAGCAACGGCTACAACCAGAGTAGACAAGAATCCGACCACGATCCGAGCACAGGTCCTGTTAGCTTTGACCCAGGTTCTGGTGGGGGTACAGACCAGCAGGATCAGAGCTCTAGACCGGATCCAATCAGCGAGAGGAACGACTATGCCCCCAACATCCCCGGGCCCAGCTACGACCAGACCTCGCCAGGTTATGGCACCGGTCCAGGGTTTGGGTTTAACTCGAGCTACGGCCCCGGGCCAGGTCCAGACACTGTAGGCTACGGTCCTAACCCAGGCTTCCCAGGATATGGCTTCAACCCAGGCCCTGCTCACAACAACAATATGTATCCAGGTCAGAGTGACTATAGCATGCCCAGCCAGGGTTACGGGCTTCCAAACCCTGGATACGGTCAAGCAAACCCTGGATATGGTCAAGCAAACCCTGGATACGGTCAAGCAAACCCTGGATACGGTCAAGCAAACTCTGGATATGGTCAAGCAAACTCTGGATATGGTCAAGCAAACTCTGGATACGGTCAAGCAAACTCTGGATATGGTCAAGCAAACTCTGGATATGGTCCACTAAACACTGGCTATGGCCAACCAGCTCCACCCCCCTCGGCACCAGGTTATGGACCTCCCTCCACAGGATTCGGTCCCCCTGTCCAAGGATATGGCCCTCCTAACCCAGGATATGGGCAGCCTCCTGCAGGCTATAACCCAGGCTACCCACAACCAGGATATGGTCAACCTCATACGGGCTACGGTCCACCTGCCCCGGGCATCGGCTTTGGACCGGCATATGACCCGAATTACCCAAGCCTTACAGCTGCCTCTTACTATCCAGCCTTGTCTAGAAAAAAGCCCCCAATGAAGAAGACTGATTCAGAGGTCCATAGATACTAGTTTTTGTGTTTTCTCTACCACTGCATCATTCTTGTTTTGTTTGATTGTGACTTAGCTGGTAGCAACTTGTAAGTGCTAAATATAATTATGTTTGAACAAAAAGTCGTTACTCCCGTTTATATTTTGAATAGTTAAACTTCGTGTCGATTTAAGATTATGTTTTGCTCTGAAGGCTAATTGTAAGAAAAAGATAAATAAAAAATTAATTTGTTAATTTTTAGTTGTGTTTTTATATAATTATATAAAAAGAAGTTTTATATCTTTAATTTTTAATTCAAATTATTCTTTTTCAAAAAGATTGAAAAAACATACTAGGATGTTGCCATCACTTTCCTAATCTTATTTCTACTTTCTCGTACCCTTCCATTTAACCCATAATGTGTCTTGTGCTGTGAGTTGCTTCTACTTGTGGACATGGTCTTGTAACTACTTGTGTAGTGAGTGAATTTACTCAGTTAGTTGCCACCTAAGAAGCTTTTAAGCAACTTGCGAAGCACATCATTATAATTTGTGGATAGATACTGTTTTGCCTGAAGGGTATGCGGAATACTTTCTTTGAGTTCTTCAGTTTTCAATAAATTAATTGAAGAAACAACATAATTTTGTATGCCTATGGAGCTTTGTATTTTATAAAACATGAATCTCTTGATCACATTAACCAGAAAGCATCATGTTGCCTTGCCAATTATAATTGCCTTGATTGAATGCCATCATATTTTATCAAATTTATCCTTCTTGAACGTAATGGTAATCCTTTTTCTCTTTTTAACATTGAAATGTCATTTTGAATTATCAGATTTTTTTTTATTATATTTAGATGATTTCTTTATAATTTGATTTCTGTCATACACTTCTGTTGCTGTTAACTGGTTGCTTGTCACAACAGAGGTAATATTGTTTTTTTGAGTTTGTGAGACTTACTAAAAAGATTTTTGACTCTGAAAGAATCAAAAGTTTCTTGACACACAATTTTTATTGTGACACAGTTTCTAATCTCTAAAAATCTTGAATAAAGAGGAAAACTGTCATATTATTTGTTTTTAATTTTGTTCATCAACTTTTCAGCATAACCCTCATACAGAGAAGTTATTTTTCTTTCTCGTATTCACCAAGTTTAAAGGCTTCTGGCATGTCATAATAGTTGGAAATATATTTAGCCCTTCATATGCTACTCTTTCGAAAAGAATATCTCTTCCAGGTTATCTGTTCTTCCCCGTACATCTCTTAGAATATCAACTTCTCACTTTCTCTGTATCAAGACTGTATGGGATCATTTAGTAATGCTCAATATAGATCTTTGCAAACTTTTGAGGCAACACATATACATTAGTATTCTGGAATGACAGATGAAGCCAAATGAGAGAATTTACTTAGATCATACAATCATGTAATTATAGTCAAGGATATTTTGAGTTGCTTTTTTCTAAAAATTGAAGACTTATAACACTTATACTGATTTCTACTTTTTCTTATGTTTTCACTTTTAATATTTTTTTTATTTTTTTTCTCTGTAAATCATCAAGAACTTTGTTATATGGGATACTTTAAAACATTTCTTCCTAAATTCTTTTAGATTAGTATCAAACTTTTCAATATATAAATTTCTCCAAACGGCTATCTCTTCTCTCTCAGTCTTAGTTGGGTTCCTTTTTGTAGCATCGAATCATTCTTTTTCTTTCCTAATCTTTCTGCAAAGTACAGCAATAGGCCTGGAGTAACAGGCACTTATTTTTTATCATTTCTTTTCATGTGTATCTTTATCCAATTTTCAGTGTTTAAGACATAATATAGGAAAAACTTAATGTTTGTTAATATCAACTATTCAAAACATGCTAGAAACAATAGTTTCTAAACCATTTTTATCAAATATATGAACCGAGAGACAATTTTAATATAATTTCTTTCTTTTAGTG
The DNA here is from genome assembly GCA_003991915.1 of Elysia chlorotica. Taxonomy (NCBI): domain Eukaryota; kingdom Metazoa; phylum Mollusca; class Gastropoda; family Plakobranchidae; genus Elysia; species Elysia chlorotica. The sequence goes on from RQTK01000200.1 coordinate 111,598, forward strand.
ATGAAAAGATGTTCTAAAATTGATGACAATATGTGAATTGATGGCATTGCACGTTGTGTGTTAAATAGCTAATACGCTAATACAATTCTGAAACAAACACAAATGTTTTGTTGATTTGCTAGAGTGTGTTTTGAATTTTTTTAAAGGCTTTTAAACATTTTAAAGTGAAATAATGAAAAGTAGTGGAAATATAGACAACAATAAGGTTTTATATATTTAAATTGAAAAAAAAAAAGCTGATGAACATCCGACAAAACTTTCTAAATGACATTTATCTGAAAAAATGAAATGCTGGTATTATCCAGGTCTGACACCAGTCAAATAATAATAATAATAATAATAATAATAATAATAATAATAATAATAAGCTGATGAACATCCGACAAAACTTTCTAAATGACATTTATCTGAAAAAATGAAATGCTGGTATTATCCTGGTTTGACACCAGTCAAATAATAATAATAATAATAATAATAATAATAATAATAATAATAATAATAATAATGTTAAAAATAATAGTAATATAAAACGACTACTCGTTCTATTTCATTCCACGCAGTGAAGTAAAACTTATTTCCTCAAAAAACAAAAAAGAGCTAAAAAATTAAATGGAAGATAACAAAATATAAAATTCATAAATTCTAAATAAAGACAACATACAAAGATTTTCTAGAGCTTATCTTAGACATTTCTAAACAGCTCTCACTTTATAACAATAGATATAGTAAATAATAAACTTTATTTCTATAGCGCTCTATTCAAACAGACTTACGCTAATAGCACTTTACATTATGACTCTACCCAATCTAACGCTGCACACTGTCCCTCCCCTCCCCTCCCCTCTCCTCTATACCAACCATCTGTAGGAGCAGCCGGAGGCGACCGAGGATGAACGCAACCAGGAGGAGGTGCTCAAGCAGAGCTTCAAGAGGGTCTCCGGTGAAGACATGGAGATCGACGCCTACGAGCTGAAGCAGATCATCAACTCAGTCTTTTCCAAATGTGAGTACACGTGTAGACAGTGGGACATGGAGGAGCCTTATCCCTATCCTTGTCATAATATAATTGCAAATTTTAAGGCCAATTCCTTGTGTGCGCACTTTTTGGGGGGAATTTTGTAGAATTTAATTTATGAAAGGTAAAAGCATTAAGCCTTGTAATTTCGGAACGGAAAGTGTGCAGATCAATAAAAACAGGTGCTAGCACAAGCCCATATCAATGTGCACAGCATGGGTGCATTGTAATGTGAAAATATTAATGTCCAGGATTTTTTTGGGGGAAAAACTAAATATTTAAGCACCTCGGATTTTGCTACAATTCAAGTCACTTCCATTTATATACATGTACCTTAAATTTAAAACTCTCTAGATTAAATACCGGTACCTTAAATTCAATGGACTGAAAATTACCCTAATTCAAAATCTTATTGGTTTTGTTTTTAAAGATGAGGAAAATTATCGAAGTTTTAGATATAAGTACCTGTGTATTGAGGAAAGTAAACAGGTAGATGAATCCCAGTGTGCATTTTAACAAATTTCGGACCCCTGGTTTTGGGACTTTTGAGTGTGATAAGACAGACTGAAATAGACAGACAGACAACCCTGTGTGGGCTCTTATAAACTTTAGTACTTTAAACCTGGCTTTGGGTCTTAATAGTGAGAAGTTGATTTTTATTAATTTTCGAGTTTTCTTTTTCTTTTTTTTTTTTTTATTGCAAAATTCAATACAAACTTTGGTTTAAAAATAGTGTTTATACTAAAGACTAGTAAGAGAAGTAACAACACAATTGCTTTTTCCGCTTCTTGAAACAAGTCTTTATTTTCTACAAATAATAGCAAATGAATAATATAGCTTAGTCTTATTAGATAAATTAAAAAAATTAATCTGATTTTTTATTACATCTACTCTATCTGCATCTCTGTAATTTACGATTCAACTTTATGCTTCTCACTCTTTATCAAATTTGGTACACTGCAAACACTGCTTAAGCATGTGTTCATAAATGAACAAAATATAAAGATTCAGTCTTACTTTTTACTCTGGAATGCAATACCTATTATGTATAGAACAGTAAATCCTGTAAATTGTAAAATTTGTTAACACTGTTGTAAGATCTTACCCTACCCCAACCACTTTATCTATATTTTGTACACAGCTTCATGCATGTGGAAAAAAAATAAAGGAAATGATATTTTAATATGGTATCTCTTATAAAGATAATAACATTATTTAATGCATTGATAATCATCATGAAATTTTTTAGATATTGAACCACAACATGCTGCTGTAAACCCTAATTGGCGAATTGTAACGTCTCTTTATTTTTTTTTTCCCTCTCACAATTGACATTTTTTTTCAGCGTCCACTTTTGGTAAGGCGTCTTTTCACCAGGCCAATCTAATTTCTCACCAATGATATCTTCAGTGCTATTGTATTATTATCATGTGCTGGTATATGGATAACTGAATGTCCCATTAATTTTTTTCCTTTTTTTTTCTTTTTAATTTATCCCCGTCACCGATTCTTTAATTAATAGATTCATGAAAAGTAGAAACCCCATGCTACAGTAACTGCAAAAGCCTATTTTCTTAATCCAGTAGCCTCGCTCATGTTGCTTTTTCACTGATTACTTGTCAAGTCTGCAGAATTTTTGTTTTTGTTTCAACAAAATGAAAATTTATACAATTCGTCTTAGAACTCTGTTTCAGGCTGCAGCGTCCCATAACAGCTTTGTTTCTGTTGCTTTAAATTAGATAGACCAATATAAATATTAGGCAATTTAAAACGTTCAACTTAAGTTGATGGAAGAAAAAGCCAATTAAAAATCTCCCAATCGTTCTAGTTTTCAAAGGAACAAACAAAAGTATTCATGAAATCTGTCAGATTGAACAGGAGGAGAAATAATGAGAAATTAATAGTTCTGTTGTATTAAAAATTTGGATGTGTGCTCTGATCACTAAATTTGTTTCCAAAATGTAAATCATTCAATGCAACTGATTGCCAATAAAAACAATAATTTTGAATTAAAAAAAAAATCTCTCATGGTACTCATAATTTTCCAGAAAGGTTTTTTTTTTAAGCTACACCCATAGACACGATTATTTAATTGAAAGAATACAATGCACTTTTGTGGGTTTCTCATTTTTTAAATTCGAAAATATTTATGATGGAGGCAACACTTTTCTAGAGAACAAAATTTTGAGGTTTCTTTTTTTTTCAAAAGCAACGTTTCAAATTGTTCACTTGTGAGGATTATTTTTATCATAAGAGAAGAAATCTTTTTATGAATGCTATAATATTGCTATCATTTGGCTCTTTGTCGGACCCAGTAAAATGTCTATAATATTTTTAGCTTTTGATCAAAAGTGTAAATCTTTAAAAAAAATTGTAGAGGCTTTTGAAAAAAAAAAAGATTATTGGCAACAATTCAATGGAAGCTCTAAGATTATAACTCTACATTCTTATTTAATCTGTATTATAATACACACAATACTAGTGTAAAAAAGATGTTGAGTTCTTACAATCAATCTATCAAAAATTAATATGCAAACTGATACAGTCATAAAGTCTACACCAAATTAAGTTTTCTAATACCATAGTATCTTTAGGCTCTCTCAAACACCAAATCTAGCAGCTATTAACTCAATGGAGCTGCTGAGCATGAAGCAAACATGTGTATGCTCGGAAAAAATGTTTTAATATGTACAGCTCCCCAATGAACTATCTGCCAATAATCCATGCACCTATGAAACACACTAACTTTTTGCGATGTATACATGTCCTAACTTTCGTATTTAATGAGGGATCTCTTGCAACAAAGTTATTACTCACTCTAATCGCATGATGACTAATTCACATAATTACTGAAACTGAAAGGAGGGGAATAACTTGGTACAATGTTTTCATTTTTTTATATTACCAAAAAGGTTTCAATTGCATGCATGCGTCTTTCACATTTCTATACAGGATTCACCATGTATTTTTTTTGCTTTGTATTTTCCTCTAGATACAGAAAGTAGTGAAAACATCACTTTATCAAAATTATGGAAAACACCACTATATCATATGTTTTTGTCATCACTTGCTGTCCATTTCCTCACTTTGATCTCCGGAAAGGGCCCATGTGTCAATTGTTTCATTTTTCTCTGCTGATCCACCACCCCAATTTTGTATAGATATAGCCTCGTAGTTTGTTATTTAAAATTTAAAAGAATATCATCATGCCTCACTCTTTTCTTTTAATGTATATATGCCAAATACAATGCCTTTTCTCAATTTTCTTGTTTTCAAATGAAATGTTAGAAATATCTACCCCTTGGAATGCTTATCAGTTGAATGGATAGTCACAGTTTATTTTTTTATCACAGTTAAAGAGCACAAATTCTCTTTTAGATTGTATCCTTTGCTGTTGCGATACGTGAATATTGTGTAGATATTTCATAATTCACACGAGTTGCATAATTCATTTACAATTGGGTCAAAATTTCCCCTTGAGGATTGTGACTTCCATGTTCTGATAGTATCCAGCATATCATCATCATGATCATGGCATCAAGTCTATGCTGCCAAAATGTGACATACAAGTCATGGGAGAATCGATTTACACATGGGTGCAATCTCTTATGCCTAATCCTATGATGTATTATTAGTAACTAATATATGCATGCCTGATTTCCAAAGTTTGTTAAAAAAAAATCTTAGTTGATTAAAAAAATCGTAGTCATTTTCCCTACGTAATTATATTATCAAACATATTGATAGACGATTGAAAAGATGTGTTTGAGGAAAAAAAGAGTGTGAAACATTTCTATGCAGTATTTAATTGACTTGTCTTTAGACAAATGTCAATCAAAATTCTGCTTCTGTTTTTGTGAGATTGAAATTGTATTCTTGTTAAAAATCTCAAAGGTATAGAGAGTTAGCAGGATTTGTCCATTCAAGTTCAACTTTTAAGATAAATGAAGGAACAAGTATTTCCATTCAAAGAAAATAACTTTTCAATAAATTTTTTGTATTCGATCTTAATTTTTTTTCTTCTTCGAAGCATCATTCAGATTTTGGAAGAATGATCATATGATCACTTTTCAATATTTTACAGTCAATCATGTGTGCTTAAGGTCCTATTTTTTCTCAATCTGTAATTCCTTAATACATTTTGTATTATTAAATTAGTAATGAAAATATTCTCAAGTTGTATGTCTTCTCTTTTCTTTCTTTATAAATTAGTAATGAAACTATTCTCAAGTTTTATGTCTTCTCTTTTCTCTCTTTTATTGTTGTTATTTCAACCATGGAGAAATTTGCTTTCTGCAAAAAGTCTGACACTCGAATCTTAAATGACCATTCTCCCGATCAGGTTACATAAACGTCTTTTAGACCACCTTAACTCTGTCAGATTTCATTCCTAGTGCTTCAATTCCTAGTCTCTTGTTTTCCTTTTTAGACCATGTGTTGCATTCAATGTGTCTATTCATTTATGAGGGTAGAAATAAATCCTACATGTAATTTCTATCACGCAAGTTTCCAGCCAGAACTTAAATGATCACTGAGATTTTCTTTTACTAGTTTGAAGCTTTTCAATATTTCATCCCTTCATTCACCTCATTGTTACTGCCTTTACGTTTTTCATCACATTGTTCTTTCTCTTTGTTCTTTCTACCTCTTTCTTTGCATCAACCTTTTCAGTTTCAAAATCATTTGAAAAAAAAACAAATCAGTATTAACTATTATTATCATAATTACCTATATTATTATTATTATTATTATATCATCATCATCATATCATCATCATCATCATCATCATCATCATCATCATCATCATCATCATTATTTTTTTTTATTTGGTTATTGTTGCTGTACATAATTATGTTAATTTGTGTTCCCTGCTTCTTTTTCATTTAGTTTTTTAACACTGCATTTCTTATTAGTGTTCCCCAATCATCATTCAGCATCCCAGCTATGTGAGCAACAAAGTGCCTTGCAGATCAGCCAAGACAAAACTTTCAGCATTGCCTCACTAAATTCTAGAAGGCTTTCAGTGTTTCTTTCTCATCACTCCCACATTTAGTTATGATCCTTGTATGATTGCATCTAAAAATGCAGGATATAATTTGTCATAATTTACATATAATTAAGTTAAGACTTTTAAGTATCATAGATCATATTATTTGAAAATGAATATGACTGAAAGAAAAATACGAACAGTACATTTCATGATTTTTCTTCTACAATTGTCAAAGTCACAATGTCATTTTTTATGTATGCTAATTTTTTTTTTCATATGGAAATATCAATGCAAATGCATGCAAACCTCGTGTAAGATTAATCCTTTACATTGTATAATTTAAATCTTGTGTGATGTAATTTTTATCAGGCACTGTATTTATCCAGACATATTTGTGTGATATAAAAAAGAACATATTTTTACATAATTGGTCAAGACATGCAAGAATGTTTTCAATGCTTCCTATCTTATAATTTTAGTTTTGCTATTTAGAAATGAGAGGGCCTTGAGAGTCTCTCAGAATGTAAAACAATGAGCTCAGCCAATAATCTTGTGTTGTGACACGCTTGTCTTCCTCAGACTTCAGTTTTGAGGGCTTTGGTCTGGACACCGCTCGTAGCATGGTGGCTATGCACGATGTATCCTTTCTTAGGGTGTGAGCCCATACCCCACAGAATTAAAAAGAAGATAACTGATTTTTATAATTCATATGGAGTGGGTTTTTTATTTTTATTATGTAGCTTCTATTAAGATAAGATGAGGTAAGAGAAGAATGACTTAATCATTCCTTTTTGGGGAAAATTGAAATTGGCATGCCCATTCACATTAGAAATAGATAATACATATTAAATAAAGAATACAATTGTATGTATAAAAAAAAGGCATTGAAAAATGTATTACTCATTATATTTAAAAATTATTAACAAATCAAATGCTACTTGTATATATGTAGAGTAAAGGTTTGCAAGTGTAAATAGATGTCAAATATTCAAATGCAATTACGAAAAATAAATTTAAAAAATGTTTGGTTTTACATTGAATAAAATCCTAATATAGCTGCTCTGTCTCTGTGTAGCATCACATAGAAATGATCTTATTAGACATTAGTCTTGGGACCTGTCCGCGTTATAGCCAAGTTACTGTTGATGGAAGTAAAAAAAAACCATCAAAGCAAATTCTGATCACTTCACATGATGTTCCTTGACTGAGATGAACAGGGTGATATGTCTGGCAAGCTTGGCTACGATGAGTTCAAGGAGCTTATTACAGATTTGAGGAAGTGGAAGGTAAAATCCAATGAAGAATAGTGGAAACCATATACAAGAGAACCTTGTATTACAGACAATCTGTTAAAACGTCTATTTTCAGTCACTCATTTTTCTTCTTCTTCAGCTCTGTAAACAAGTATTGGCCATAACAGGAGTTCAGTGGTCAGAGTCAATATAGGAGGATTCTGATACCCGCTGGTTCTAACTTGAAATTTTATGAGCATTTTAATTCTCTTACATATAATTATGAATAAATAATCTTCATTTACTCTATTACCCGAGAACTTTGTGTGACTATTTTAATCAGGAATTTAAGCTTAGTAATAACATAATATATTGTTTTTGAGCTACTCATGCCATGACAGTTTTTTTTTTTTTTTAGAGTTTTTTTTTTACATAACATGTCACACATCGATTTGAAGAGTATGCAGTTTATCATAACCCGGTACCTATATTTCTGTATTATATTCCTTCAATTAGCTTATAATAAACTTGATACAGCTATGAGCAAACATTTTTGCAAGAATATGTAGAATAGCAGGTTCTCTCTATAGAGCGAGGGAGAGAGTTCTCTCCCTCTCTCTTGTTTTAACATCCCCTAGGTTCCCCTGGCGGGTCCAACACGGTGAAAAGCAGAGACCCAAAGAATGTTTAATTGCTATAGTACATGTACAAGCTCTAGAATTGAAAAAGGAAAGTTTAGTGTTTCTCTTTGTTCCATACCGTTTTTAATAAGGTGAAAATTGGACACCCTCACTATTTGAAATTTAGCTGTTTGTTGCGTTTCACTTCAGAAATCCGAAAATTTAATGATGTAGAAATGCTTATCAACACATATCAAACAAAAGCCTATCAAATAGATATTGCTTGTTAGACGCTTTATCTAACAAAAAAAGAATAAACTCTCAGTTGAAAAGGTGAAAAAAACATGTAAAAAAAAAAGGATAGATCATTTTGAAAAAAAGCAAAAAAAACAACCAACAACAAGGTATGTATTCAAATTGTCAACCAATCTTTAAATACACGAAGTTAATATTTTAGTAAGATCACGCTCTTGTATTTTTGTTTTTGAGGATTGCTCTATTCAATATATACAGTGTATAAAGAAGAGAATGACAAAATAAAAGTCAAATTAAATGAGGAAACAAAATAGTATAGTCTGAAAGAGGTTGTTACGGCATCAATATTATCAGATTTTACAATCATCTGTCATGAAAAAGAAAACTGTCTGTATCAATATTGTGTCAATGTTTAAAAACAAAACATTTCAACATGTTAAAAACCCACCGGCTTATATTATGTTAAAATAAAAAAAAAAAAGTGTGCAGTTTCTATGCCCTGTGCATTTACTTCTATTGTATAACTATTTCTAACTTTAGCTAAGTTGCCTCGCTTTGCTTCTCGATATGGATTTGGCTTCAAAGATAGCCTCTATATTTCTGGGACGTAGCGTGCTTGGATCTTGATGTTAATAAAGCATATTATTATAATCGTTAGCTTTACACTAGTCTACCACCCTCACCCACACATTAACTTCCCAAAGAGTCCTATTATGTATCAGGGGAAACCAACTGAGATTTGAAAAACAGGCTTTCCGTTTGCCGGTCTTAACCTTTCTGTTATTTCTAAATCTGCACTGTTATGGCGTTTGTATTTTAAAGCGACACGCAGTGTGTACCGGCGCTTGTTCGCATCAAGTCGCTGTAGAGCCTAGTAGGTGGCGCTTTGAACTGAGGGGTCCGAGGTTTAAATTTAACTTGTATCCTCGGTCCAGCACATGATTCTACAGGAAACCCAGCGAACCTTTAACTTGCCAAACATTGACGTTAGAAAAACAATCTCCACAGCTCAGAAATGCTTTAAGTTTCTAAGAAAGGGTGCAACATGTTTTTTTTTATTATTATTTAATTTGATTCAATAATTATTCCTGAACTAGTCCTAAGAAGACCATAAGAAAAGTTTTAAATGATCAAACTTCGATCCATAAAAACTAAGGAATGCATTGCAGCTGTCGGCAACAACACATGATTAGTACATGTAGCCTACTTCATGTTCACACATACAGACAACAAAGTCGTTTGATTTCTGTGTAACCTCTACAGCTGCCAATGCGCACTTGGAGATAGCTAGTTAATGATACCTGATCCAGGAACCATAAAGTCCAAGCAGGGAAGAAAACATGGGTCTGTACAGAGTCATCACTACTAGCACTGTCGCAATGGGGTAGAACAGCAAAACTTCTATAATAAGCATAAAAAACCGGTAAAACAAAACTCTTATGAATAATAATCAACGTTCTTCTAGGCGGGACGCCCCAACTCATGCAGTATTTGCTAAGTAAAAATGCCTTTTTCTTTGCATATAAGATTTTTTTTTTTTTGTATTAAGGCTAAAGTGGGAAAAGCTTTATCTTAAGATCAATTAACGCAGCTATTTGACTACAGAGATAGAGATATTCTTGTTTTACGCAAGGTGGTTTACAGCTGATATCCTAATGAAAAGAAACACTAATGTCGACGGCCTATGTATAAAAAAAAAGACATTGAAAAATGTATTACTCATTATATCTAAAAATTATTAACAAATCAAACGCTACTTGTATATATGTAAAATAAAGGTTTGCAAGTGTAAATAAATGTCAAATATTCAAATGCAAAAATAAATTAAAAAAATGTTGGGTTTTACATTGAATAAAATCCTAATATAGCTGCTTTGTCTCTGTGTAGCATCACATACAAATGATCTTATTAGACATTAGTCTTGGGACCTGTCCGCGTTATAGCCAAGATACTGTTGATGGAAGTTAAAAACCATCAAAGCAAATTCTGATCACTTCACATGATGTTCCTTGACTGAGATGACCAGGGTGACATGTCTGGCAAGCTTGGCTATGATGAGTTCAAGGAGCTTATTACAGATTTGAGGAAGTGGAAGGTAAAATCCAATGAAGAATAGTGGAAACCATATACAAGAGAAGCTTATATTACAGACAATCTGTTAAAACGTCTATTTTCAGTCACTGATTTTTCTTCTTCTTCAGCTCTGTAAACAAGTATTGGCCATAACAGGAGTTCAGTGGTCAGAGTCAATATAGGAGGATTCTGATACCCGCTGGTTCTAACTTGAACCTTTTCTGTAGCCTATGTTTTTTTTTGTTTTTTTTTTTTTTTTTTAAGTTTAAAAATTTTGAAAAAAAAATCTTAAAAATTTGACAAGTAAATGTGTTGAAAAAAGATGTGACGACTAAAACACTTTCCCAATGTCATTTTGTCAAGGGGCCGAATCCAGGATTTAAGGAAATTCAACAACCTTCTTTGATTTCCCATTTCAACTGGCATCTGTTATAACATGGATTTTCTAAGGCCCCATTCCTGTTATAATTAGATTTCTACAGTAATAAAAAGAGAGGGGTGAGGGACTATTCAAAGAGAAAAGCAAAAAAGCCCCAGGGTATTAAAATTGGTTACAAATGTGTGCCTTGTGTTTTTTGCAGTACATATATTTTAATATAAACAGGTGTGAACTATCTTTGCCCACATGGCTTCAGATGGTTGTGTGTGTTATCTACATCTATGAAACCAGTGTTCCCTACATCTTCATCATTGCATTTATTTCTCCAGTTCATACTCTTCTCACTGATTTGTGTGTTATGATTGTAATGTGATAAAAAATATTAAAATTGAGGACCAAATGATGGATATCTTCAATCTTTTTGTTTGAGATAGACAATTTTAAGCTAAGCAAAGAAGATAAAACTCTTTGCTCCATAATTTTTATGAATTTAAATATTTATTAATGTTTAAATTTTATGTAATATTTATCTCTAGTTTTTACTTATCTTTGTTTTGTTTTTTTCAATCAGGGTGTTTTCATCAAGCATGACGCTGATAACAGTGGAAATCTCTCATCCTTAGAGCTGAGACAAGCCCTGAATACTGTCGGTGAGTTTTTGTCTTCCACTTGTTTAAAAGTAATCTTCAATCAAAGAAGACAAGACTTGATTTCATTTTCAAAGTATGAGATGAAACCAATTTAGACAAATCCGGCTCGTCTATAAAACATTTCCACATTCTGTGTGTATGGCCCTCTCTTGGTTTGTTTGAATAAACATTTTTTTATATATTGTTAGGCAAAAATGTGTTCACGTCGATCAATTCAATGATTTTGCCTGTAATGTTGGGAAGCCTTCAGTCAAATGAAGAACTACTAATACTCAATATATTACAGTTCTAAATGTTTTAATTGGATTCCAGTGTTACAGTCCTGGACATAAGCAACTTGAAACACAAAACTCCATTTATTTCCTGTTCAGGTTTCCACGTCAGCAACGACACGAGGAGATCCCTTGTGATGCGCTACGCTGACCAGCAAGGCAACATCGGCTTCGAGGACTTCATCACATGCGCATGCAGGCTCAAGACTATGTTCAGTAAGTGAAGAAGTTTGCACCTAAATAAAAGGTGAATATAGTCCTAAACTTTAGGATGAAGAAAGTATAGGGAGATGCAAGACCTTTTCAAATCAATATAATGTTTTCAATTTTTAACCTATACATATGTTGTGTTTTACTATCGTATCTGTTCGTCGTCGTTGACTTTGTACCCCCACATTTTAAAACTATGGTAATGGGTTCTGAAGTTAAAAAATTTCCAGATTCTTTCAATGTAACTCAATGGTTGGAAACAAAGCTACCATTTTTAATGCTATCTTTTCATGTTTCATATTTAAAGAAAAAAAAAGAAAAATACAAACTCTATCTGAATTTATACATCCTCTAAAAGCAATAATTTACATTCATTTTTAAGGAATTTGGGAAAGGCATGTGATTTGAAAGGAGGGTAGTGGCATCAATATCTCAGATACAGCTGCAATTCTTGTTTTAAAATTTCAATGATATATACTTTTTCCTTCTTCTTCCCTAGCTTCATTCAAGGGACATGACCCCCAGAACACAGGATTAGCTCCCTATGATATTAACAGCGTAAGTTCACAACAAAAACTGTATACTGTGCAGTGTTAGACTCAGTGCACAGATTGTTGGTTTCGACTTTTGCTTTAAAAGAAAGTTTGATTTATGAAGCTGTCACTGTCCTATTTTACATTTCTGGGAGGTTTTCAAATAGGTGGATAACATAATAACTATTTAAAAAAACAAAACAAAAAACACAGTAAAGTAAAGTATCAAATTTCAAAATTCAAAAGAAATTCCAGTCAGTCAGATGAAAAAAAAATTAATCTGTGCATTAAAAAATAATTTGTATTTTAAAGTCAAACTGTTAATGGCCTAAGGTACCGTTATTTCTTAAGTCTACTATGAAGTACATAAAAAATAAGGTCTTGAAATTATTCATAAGGTACTGTAGATGTATAAATTTACCATATGTGTGTAATTTGAGGAGAAAAACTTGTATTCACAGTTCATCCAAGCGACCATGTACTCGTAAGGAGCAGTGAACAAGACGTGGAGCTGTCTGATCTTACAACAGCAACAGTCAGAGTCCACCTGTGGTGCAGAGACTGGAGATCTTGGGAATAAATCTTTGTTCTAGTAGATTCTGTATTTAATCAATTAGAGTGAAATTGAATCCTTTTTTATTCTGTATTTTTTTGTTTTCAATAAATTGTATTTAATTTATATCTAGCTTGCAAAATTACTGCGACCTTTTGTTTTATAATTTAATGGAATATATTTACAAAAACTTTAAGCGCTATGCCCTGTGAATTTAGACTGCGGGAAGTATACCTTCCTCTAAAAGTAGCTGCCAAAGCTATAAAAGGATTTTCTTGTTATGATAACTTTTTCTGAAAGACAACACTCTGGTGCAATTTTTGCCACTTTTCAATGTGGCAAGCAATAATTGATGCTCTTTCTTTTTTTTTTTCTTTCTAGATGTATTTGCAGGGTATTCTTAAAGATTATTTAGAATCTCAACATTTTTCATTCAACTACCCAGCAATTTTACATCATTGAGAAACCATCATTCAACATTGTTTTTAATTAAATACTGAATTGTGACCAGTAGTTTTCTTTCTAAGAAAGTTTGGTGAAGGTGAAACCTTTATTTGTGAGTCTATAGTCACACAACAGTGATTACTGACACCAGTAAATTTACAACAGATTAAAAAAAAAAAAACATACAAATTTGTACATTATATTTTTTTCTTATTTTTCTTTGCCCTATCTCCTTTATGCTGGGTCCTTATGTAAAGTTACGCTCATGTCTGCTGCAACACATTTTACTTATGACCCACTAAACTATTAATCTTTGTTTGTTTTTGTTTTCTTTGTATTTTTTTTAATGTATATGCACCGTATATTATTTTTAACTTATAACGACTGTCACTGTTATTTTATATAAATTAAATGTTATTTTACTTAGCCTTTTCAAGTTGTAACCTATAACAACTTTTTATGCCTTAAGAGGACAACAGTTTTTATACTGTGCTTTTGTACTCAAGCGACTTATAAAATTTGCTTACTTATAATTCAAGACAAGTTTTTAAGCTGATAACTAGGCATTTATTATGTGATACTAATTAAACCTGTTAATAGTCTGTAATAAGATATGGAAAACATTTGCAATAGTAGATCAAGGAAGTGTCTAGGTGTCATGTGCAAACACTGATTGCCCTAGACATTCAATGTGCAGAGTATTGTGTATTTGTAGTGTATTGGAAAACACATGTGCTTCCTCATTTTGTGATTATGCTTATATGTTTTTCAATAAATTTTCATAGTTATCCAATAATTAGTTTATATTGTTTTAGATTCTATTGCTTTTACAATTGTTATGCTCAATGATTATTGCATGCTCTGTCTACCTTAAATGTTCTGTCTATCCTTTCTTCTTCATACAATTATATATACAGTGCTTCTGTTGTACCCAAGATTGCTGCCGTGAACCACATTCAAACTGCTTTTCTCTACCTGAACTTTTCTGCATGAAATTTGAATCGTTGAATTATCATTCATCTTCTACACTTTGATATAGTACATAATCAATACATTTTTGTTGATGTGTACAAAATTGAAAAATAGTCTACAGCCAAAATATGAAATACTCAAATCTAAGAATACCAAGAATCTATCGCCTTCAATCTGCTAAGCTAGGCTGTTTGTCTGTCATCCACGGAATAAGATAAAACAAATTTAGTACTTCACAAACTTTGAAAAAAATGATGACTTTTAGTTACAATAATAGCAAAAAGATCTCTGAAAGGTTTGTTTCTATTTTCCAGCATATGAAGCTCAAATTGTCAATTATATACAAAAAAATAGTTTCTAATCTAAAGACATTGTGCATCAAGGAAAAAAATTGATTAAATTGATCCTTATCAGAACAGCACTATTATTGAGTAAAATTGTCTTCTACTTCTATTATTCTCTGTAAATCTTCTGTTTCCTTTCTTTTTTTTTTTCTCTTTTTGTCAAAACTTTCAATGCACAAACAAATTGATGTTTTTATAGTATAATGCCTTTGCATAAGCATTTATTATTTTATGAGCATTTTAATTCTCTTACATATAATTATGAATAAATAATCTTCATTTACTCTATTACCCGAGAACTTTGTGTGACTATTTTAATCAGGAATTTAATCTTAGTCATAACATAATAATTTTATATTGTTTTTGAGCTACTCATGCCATGACAGTTTGTTTTTTTTTAGTTTTTTTTTACATAACATGTCACACATCGATTTGAAGAGCATGCAGTTTATCATAACCCGGTACCTATATTTCTGTATTATATTCCTTCAATTAGCTTATAATAAACTTGATACAGCTATGAGCAAACATTTTTGCAAGAATATGTAGAATAGCAGGTTCTCTCTATAGAGCGAGGGAGAGAGTTCTCTCCCTCTCTCTTGTTTTAACATCCCCTAGGTTCCCCTGGAGGGTCCAACACGGCGAAAAGCAGAGACCCAAAGAATGTTTAATTGCTATAGTACAAGTTCTAGAATTGAAAAAGGAAAGTTTAGTGTTTCTCTTTGTTCCATACCGTTTTTAATAAGATGAAAATTGGACACCCTCACTATTTGAAATTTAGCTGTTTGTTGCGTTTCACTTCAGAAATCCGAAAATTTAATGATGTAGAAATGCTTATCAACACATATCAAACAAAAGCCTATCAAATAGATATTGCTTGTTGACGCTTTATCTAACAAAAAAAGAATAAACTCTCAGTTGAAAAGGTTGAAAAAAACATGTAAAAAAAAAAGGATAGGATCATTTTGAAAAAAAAGCAAAAAAAACAACCAACAACAAGGTATGTATTCAAATTGTCAACCAATCTTTAAATACACGAAGTTAATATTTTAGTAAGTCACGCTCTTGTATTTTTGTTTTTGAGGATTGCTCTATTCAATATATACAGTGTATAAAGAAGAGAATGACAAAATAAAAGTCAAATTAAATGAGGAAACAAAATAGTATAGTCTGAAAGAGGTTGTTACGGCATCAATATTATCAGATTTTACAATCATCTGTCATGAAAAAGAAAACTGTCTGTATCCATATTGTGTCAATGTTTAAAAACAAAACGATTTCAACATGTTAAAAACCCACCGGCTTTATATTATGTTAAAATAAAAAAAAAAAAGTGTGCAGTTTCTATGCCCCTGTGCATTTACTTCTATTGTATAACTATTTCTAACTTTAGCTAAGTTGCCTCGCTTTGCTTCTCGATATGGATTTGGCTTCCAAGATAGCCTCTATATTTCTGGGACGTAGCGTGCTTGATCTTGATGTTAATAAAGCATATTATTATAATCGTTAGCTTTACACTAGTCTACCACCCTCACCCACACATTAACTTCCCAAAGAGTCCTATTATGTATCAGGGGAAACCAACTGAGATTTGAAAAACAGGCTTTCCGTTTGCCGGTCTTAACCTTTCTGTTATTTCTAAATCTGCACTGTTATGGCGTTTGTATTTTAAAGCGACACGCAGTGTGTACCGGCGCTTGTTCGCATCAAGTCGCTGTAGAGCCTAGTAGGTGGCGCTTTGAACTGAGGGGTCCGAGGTTTAAATTTAACTTGTATCCTCGGTCCAGCACATGATTCTACAGGAAACCAGCGAACCTTTAACTTGCCAAACATTGACGTTAGAAAAACAATCTCCACAGCTCAGAAATGCTTTAAGTTTCCAAGAAAGGGTGCAACATGTTTTTTTTTATTATTATTTAATTTGATTCAATAATATTCTCTGAACTAGTCCTAAGAAGACCATAAGAAAAGTTTTAAATGATCAAACTTCGATCCATAAAAACTAAGGTAATGCATTGCAGCTGTCGGCAACAACACATGATTTAGTACATGTAGCCTACTTCATGTTCACACATACAGACAAACAAAGTCGTTTGATTTCTGTGTAACCTCTACAGCTGCCAATGCGCACTTGGAGATAGCTAGTTAATGATACCTGATCCAGGAACCATAAAGTCCAAGCAGGGAAGAAAACATGGGTCTGTACAGAGTCATCACTACTAGCACTAATGTCACAATGGGGTAGAACAGCAAAACCGATATGATAAGCATAAAAAACCGGTAAAATAAAACTCTTATGAATAATAATTCAACGTTCTTCCAGGCGGGACGCCCCAACTCATGCAGTATTTGCTAAGTAAAAATGCCTTTTTCTTTGCATATAAGATTTTTTTTTTTTTGTATTAAGGCTAAAGTGGGAAAAGCTTTATCTTAAGATCAATTAACGCAGCTATTTGACTACAGAGATAGAGATATTCTAGTTTTACGCAAGGTGCGTTTACAGCTGATATCCTAATGAAAAGAAACACTAATGTCGACGGCCTATGTATAAAAAAAAAGACATTGAAAAATGTATTACTCATTATATCTAAAAATTATTAACAAATCAAACGCTACTTGTATATATGTAAAATAAAGGTTTGCAAGTGTAAATAAATGTCAAATATTCAAATGCAAAAATAAATTAAAAAAATGTTGGGTTTTACATTGAATAAAATCCTAATATGCTGCTTTGTCTCTGTGTAGCATCACATACAAATGATCTTATTAGACATTAGTCTTGGGACCTGTCCGCGTTATAGCCAAGATACTGTTGATGGAAGTTAAAAACCATCAAAGCAAATTCTGATCACTTCACATGATGTTCCTTGACTGAGATGACCAGGGGTGACATGTCTGGCAAGCTTGGCTATGGATGAGTTCAAGGAGCTTATTACAGATTTGAGGAAGTGGAAGGTAAAATCCAATGAAGAATAGTGGAAACCATATACAAGAGAAGCTTATATTACAGACAATCTGTTAAAACGTCTATTTTCAGTCACTGATTTTTCTTCTTCTTCAGCTCTGTAAACAAGTATTGGCCATAACAGGAGTTCAGTGGTCAGAGTCAATATAGGATTTTTTTTTACATAACATGTCACACATCGATTTGAAGAGCATGCAGTTTATCATAACCCGGTACCTATATTTCTGTATTATATTCCTTCAATTAGCATTATGTATCAGGGGAAACCAGCTGAGATTTGAAAGAACAGGCTTTCCGTTTGCCGGTCTTAACCTTTCTGTTATTTCTAAATCTGCACTGTTATGGCGGTTGTATTTTAAAACGATATGCATTGTGTACCAGCGCTTGTTCGCAGCAGGGCGCTGTAAAGCCTAGTAGGTTGCGCTTTGAACTGAGGGGTCCGAGGTTTAAATTTAACTTGTGTCCTCGGCCCAGCACATGATTCTACAGGAAACCCAGCGAACGTTTAAATTGTCAAACATTGACGTTAGAAAAAAAATCCCCACAGCTCAGAATATAATTGTCTTAAGTTTCTAAAAAAGGGTGGAACATGATTTTTTTTGTTGGTTTTTTATTTTATTTGAGTCAATAATTATTCCTGAACTAGTCCTAAGAAGACCATAAGAAAGGTTTTAAATTATCAATCTTCGATTCATAAAAACTAATAAATGCATTGCAGCTGTCGCCAACAACACGTGATTAGTACATGTAGCCTACTTCATGTTCACACATACAGACAACAAAGTCGTGTGATTTCTGTGTAACCTCTACAGCCTCGACAAGTCAGCTGCCAATGAGATAGCTAATTAAAGGATACCTGATCCAGGAACCAGAAAGTCCAAGCAGGGAAGAAAACATGGGTCTGTACAGAGTCATCACTACTAGCACTGTCACAATGGGGTAGAACAGTAAAACTTATAATCATAATAAGCATAAAAAAACGGTAGAACAAAACTCTTCTGTATAATGATCAACGTTCTTCTAGGCGGGACGACCCAACTCGTGCAGTATTTGCTAAGTAAAAATGCCTTTTTCTTTGCATATAAGATTTTTTTTGTATTAAGGCTGAAGTGGGAAAAGCTTTATCTTAAGATCAATTAACGCAGCTATTTGAATACAGAGATAGAGATATTATAGTTTTACGCAAGGTGCGTTTACAGCTGATATCCTATTGAAAAGAAAAAACTAATGTCGACGGCCTATGTTTGTGAGGGAAGCTCCACCCTCATGATAAAATAATGACGGATGCATCTGTTGGTATGCGATCAGCAGCATTCGGCGTAGATGAAAAAACAATTCATAATGTGCATTATTTCCACTCCTGCAATTAAAACGCCATAACACTATCCAATTAAATAAATTAACATTATTTTAGGAATGATAAAAAAAATTGACACATGGTTGAACAAGTTTTATTCCGAAAATTGTAATGCTACTCTTGTTTGGATTGGTTTGGAACAAAATTTATTTTTATTTCCCTAACCATGCGTCGAGGTCGACACTGTGAGGACTGATTTGAACCAATATAGTATACTGCACGTCGCATTAACGTCTGGGTATCTTTTTTTGTTCTTTATTTGTTTGATATACTCTTACAAAAATATGGATATCCCCTCTTTTTTTGTATATATGAAACTAGGCACCGTAAGACACAGTGGAACTTAGAATGAAATGCCGTTTAGTCACCTTCAGATGATCATAGCTAAAACCATAGCTTTTATTTTACGTTAGGTATTCTTTACTCGATACCATTAATTGGTGAAATTGGATTGAACTAATATGACATTTAGCAAGAAAATTAGAAGGAAATAAAAAGAAACATCCCTAGCGATACGAAGGCCTTTGGAATGGACAATACAGAAAAGTGGACTTTCAATAACACAGGTGAAGAGAATATACCACCTCTTGAGATTAAAATAATGCCTTAGTAAAAAATGAGAATACCATAAGCGCAAAAGACAAAAAAGAGGAATCTAAAAAGCAACTTAAAATCAACAACTCCTTTGAAAAAATAAAAAAAGAAGTCTAAAGGTGACACAATGAAAAAAACAAACATATAGTGACAGGGGAAGAGCTACACATTTTAAAGTTGGTAACAAGATAGGAGATCGGCTTAAAATAAGCTGGACGATAGGCATTCATTCAGGATGGACACATGTGGATTAATAAGAAAATTTTTAAAATTAAAGACATTTCACAACGGGTGAAATACCATGTTTTAAAGTCCCAGGGCCGTGAGTACAACGTCGTGGTACCTTACGACTCTTCGTAAAACTTCATTATCTTATCTTATCTCATGTCTATTATTATTTTTCCTTGATTTTAATGATCTTAGAACGGGACAGCTTTGAAATTAGTTCGTTTCTATGCGATTTAAAAGCCGTACCATTTTCATTGGTCAAGAAAATATCAATAGTAGCCTATACTTCAGGCCGTGGATCTTTTATATATATACAAAGTATCTTTCAATGACCAAAGTGTCGCATCACCAATCCTGTTTTTCCGAAGAGCCCTTTAAACGAAAAAAAAAATTAATTGCAACTATAAAAGTAAAACCATTAAAACTTCACGGAGCATCCTGACACGAATGGCATGCAGAGCAGTAAAATAATTGCACCTGTAACAGTCATTTTTAATCATTTAAACTGCACCCAGCAATACAGAGAAGTCGCGCACTAACGACCGCGGCGTGCACGGCTGTCCAATGACCCGCTCTGTTCGACCAAGACACAGTGTTTGCGCCAGGGAAGCTTGTTCGAGGGTGCGGAGTTTCCAACCCAAGACAGCTCCATTCAGCAGGACCCCATCAAAGCCATTCGTATGGAAGCGCCCGAGTGTAACTGTAAGTGCTCCAACTACTGGCTGGGTAGGGTGTCCTTATATTACCAGAGGGCTTGCGATAACGGGACCCAAAGCGAAACGAAAACGACTGGTAAGGGCGTCTACACCGGCGTTCAACCAGAGCTCGCGGAGCCAAGGAAGCACCAGAAAACTGAATGCGCCTGGGCGTGATTATTGTACCCCTTGTCGTCGTGTGAAGTGAACAGTCTGTGACGTGACGCTCTGGGACGGAGGAAAGGTTGCTCCTTACTGGTTGGATCGCTTTCAGATTATACATTGGCTTGTGACCGGTGGAGGCAGAAGTCACTGTTTCTCTTTAGTTCTTCTTTTGTTTGTCTCTTTAAAACACGTATTACCTGCCTCCACCCCCCCCCCCCAAAAAAAAAACAAAAAAAAAAACAACAACAACAAACAAAACAAACAAACAAACAAAAAACAAACAAACAAACGAAGAAAAACCAAACAAAAAAAAACAAAAAATGAAAGGGCGAATAGATAATTTCGATGTTTTTGACATCTTTATTCTCAATGTTATCATTGTCAACTGTTCATGTCTGGGCTTAAGTTTTGGATCAACAGCGACTGGTTAGGAATCGTGGTGGATGATCGCTAGAGCCAAATCGTTTTTGTGCCCTCGGCCCAGAAAAAAACTTATACACCCATTGTTTTTCAAAACCGCGGATATAAATTACATAGAAAAAGAGTCGGCATGACATTTAAATAATTATGTATTTTTTTAAAGACAGAAAGACAGGGGACGGCGAATTTCACATTCATGTGATAGACAGGCAGAATAACAGATAAATCAGGACAGGAGGATAGTCAGAATAAGGACAAGTTGAAGAAAATCACATTATGTTTATGCTAAACAGAAAAAAAGAACTAAAGTATCAATATTTTGAAACGTCAAGACATTAGACATCTCTTACATATTCAATATTGCAACGATACGTTTTGAGATGCTGTCATTTGAATCAATTCTTATTATCTAGTTATTTTTATCCAAGTGTTGCTAAAAACGTTTATCTTTATTCTATTTAATCTTTCACTGACGCATAAGTAATGAATTGCTTGCTTTTTCAACGTATTTAAGTAACGCCACTTTGAAGAAAAAAAAACAACTCTTTTCTTGCGACAGTCTATTATCGCAAAATTGATAGTTACTACAGGAACTCCTAATTTACAAAATTTACAAAGATACAAGAGAGACCACTTTATTAGTATGGATTATGCATTACAAAAGTCTCAAAGATAGTTTATCCATAAGACAATTACATATATAATAAGTCTGTATTAATCTTCATTTTGGTAACAGCTTGTCCATAATATCTAGAGGCGTAATTAATTTGTGATACAAAAAAATTAATAAATTTGGTTGGAAAATACATTCTGTTGCTGATAGTTGTGCCTAAGACTAACAAGAATGCCTATCCCCCTCAATGCACTTAGTCCATACATTAACTAAAGCAAAAGCAACAGAGACATCTGGTGTCCATACAGAGATAGACTGAGTTTATTCCATTAGTCAGATATTACATAAAAGACTGGAGGTATATCTCTCTGAGTGTGTTTAAGGCCGGACGATTGAATACAGCCGCAAAAAGTTACACCAGGAAATTAAAGTTAATTAGTTTTTATAGGAAAGTTATTCCTAGTTTCCAAGGAGAATCTGCCTGCTTTTGGTACATTTTGCCACATGGAGACAAAGCATAGATGAGAGGGGGTGGGGGGGGTTGAGTTGGTTTAACGTCCAACTTCAGCACTATGTAGGCTATATTGTAGACGAGCCCAAGTCTGACGTCTGACAATTTTATGTGCTGCTATACACGAGACAGGGCGGGGATACCATGGCTCCTGTCTCAGCCGGTCACATTAAACGGACACCGACCCAACCAGTATGGAGCGCAATAGCCAGGGCTCGAACCCGGAGCTTTTGCGTCGAAAGCCGATGTTCTACCCCAGGACCACCGCGCCCACCACAAAGCGGAGATACTCAGACGTTTGTCCTAGCCGTTCATCTTGTTTTGGCACCGTTCCAGCATGCTTGGGAATTAAACCTGGAACCTCCCGAGTATAAGCCGCCCGCTCTATCTAACCACTAGGTCCATTAGAATCAGGACGTCCATGGTTTGAATCTCAACTGATGGCTCCGTCGCCGCATGAGATTCGCATTGAACCCATGGAAAAAACAAACAAACAAAAAAAAGGCAATTTTGCCCCAAATCAGTTACGTAAAGAAGTCAGAAAACATTCGTTCCATGAACTAAAGATTTATTTTATAAAATTTTCTATACTCATGCATTAGTTTCAGCAATTTAAAAAGTTGGTCTTCGTAAATAAGCGATATTTGCACTCGTTGACCGCCTAAAACTTTTCAAGGTTCTTTTAAAATGAATGCGATAAAATTGCGAAAATTGTTTTCCACTTTGAAAATAATAAATTATAACCCTCTTCGGTGGTTCTATTTTTGTGTGTGTAATTCATGTAAACAAAGATCCTTATACGGAGTTATGTCAAGAGTGAAGGAACTTCCAGAGCTCCAAGAGTGCAGCCATCCGTAAACACATTTATAAGTATATATTATGTCAAAGAGAAAACGAATACGAAGGCATTCTTGTGCATTGACCAGAACATTTCTTTTCATCTCAAGACTCTTGCCATTTCCATTGATTTGGACAATATAATTTGTTTTCTTAAGAAATAGTTCATGGGAATTTGGACCCAAGCACATTGCAGAGCATTTTTGTGTCTGAGATAAAGATGATATTATGTGTTATTCTAGTCAGTTTATTTTTCTCGTACGACCTTGTTGCATTGCTATATTTTTCTTCTCTCACTCTGTATCTGTTTCTCTATCTCTCTGTGTCTCTGCCCCCCCCCCTCCTTTCCCCCCGCCCTTATGTCTTGGCCAAGTCATTGAAATGTTTTGGCACATAAAACAAACTAAGTGACGAAAAGTAAAACTAAAAAATTTTGAACGTATTTTTCACTTGTTTTACCAATTAGTTTCGGTATTACCTCCCCCGCCCCCTTTTTTTTCCCCCCGCCCTTATGTCTTGGCCAAGTCATTGAAATGTTTTGGCCTGGTAAAAATATTGATTTTTCAATACAGGACAGGGTAAGTCTAAGAAGGTATTTTTGTTCACTGTGCTGGTCTAAACCATAATACTGTAAAATGCACTAACTATACCTAATAGTTTAACGACATATCTCCCTTTGACTCTTAATATATAGATTCTGCCAACTTTGGTTACTTTGACTCTTAATATATAGATTCTGCCAACTTAATAATAAATAATAATAATATATTGCATTAATATAGCGCACTTCCATGAACAATCATGCTCAGTGCGCTTAACAATTTCCATTATCACATGTACAAAAGAAGAAGAGTCATAATAATGTTGACACAATACAATATTACATTAAAAAACCACAAGGAATCATTATAGGTATTTACAACTTTCACCGGTTCAATTTCAATCGTCAAAAAGGTAGAACTTAAGCATGCGTTTGAACATTTCCAAGGAAGGTACTTCCCTAATGTTTTTGGGAAGGTTGTTCCATACTTTGGGACCGAGATGGTAAGAAGATCGCTGACCTGTTGATTTATGGTTTCTATTTGGTACAACAAGGACAGTTTTATCAGCTGAAGATCTAAGAGATATATGAAGAGATGCCATCTGATTGAGGCATTTATAGCAAATTATGCACAACTTGTACATTATCCTTTTTTTAACAGGCAGCCAATGTAAATGGTGAAGAATAGGACTAATGTGTCACGTTTTTTCATCTACAATAAGCCTTGCTGCGCTATTTTGAACCATTTTCAATCGATTAATAGTGTCGTTGGGGAGAGAGATACTTTGACTCTTAATATACAGATTCTGCCAACTTCAGTCACTTTGACGCCTACTGATTTTTGGAAGCCTTGATTGTCTGACTTGAGAACTCGCTTGCATAGAAAAGAAGTGGAGCGAAACGAAAAAATACACACAAAAAAACCAACGCTAAGCAAAATGTTGACCTTGGGGTTTGCATTTAAAACCAGATGTGAGTCGCGCTTGATGATCTTCACAAGGGCGGCCGCAGTAAAGGCAAGGTAAGTTTTAACTTGAATACCATTTCTTTGCATTATTTGTACAGTTGTCTTTTGTTTTACTGCAATACTATAGACTTTAAGTATTTTAGCAATAACAACGAAGACCACAATTAAATAAAAGCAATCGCATTCGTATAACACCTTGCTGTAGCACCACCAAGGCTACGATAAATACAAACATTTAGTTTATTTAGTTTTAGTACATCCCTATTTTACTACTAAGCGTTTGTTAAAGCCCATAATAAGTACAGCCTGTATAATTTTTCTTTAAGGACCAGAAATAGATAACTTGGAGAGCGCTTCGCTTTTATAGAGGAGAACACTTTGTAAGAACCAATTCTACTATAGAATAATGCTAGGTAACTAGCTTAAATATTTCGCATCTTGGCAAAAAGCAACTGTTCCTTGTAAGAGAAAATCACTTTCCCACCGTAACGTCTCCTAGGTTCCCCAAGAAGGATCTTGATCGGTGACAGGTCCCAATACAAACGTCTGGCAATTTTATGAGCTGCCAAGCATAGACAGTGCGAGGATACCAGGACAGGTCTCAGTCGTTCACATTATACTAACATCGACCAAACATGTAGGACACAAAATCAAAAAAATTACCCGATCGTGGATCAAACCGGTTACCTCCTAATTAGGCACCCAACGCTCTACCACTAAGGTACATGTATTGTGCTAATTAAGCGTTATTATCCAGTTTTATTAATAGTGCTTTGACGTTCACGTTTTTGTACAAATAGATTAGAGCGTTTGCTTATGTCGCCCTAAAGTCTAAAAATATACCTCGCTTCTTTCTAGTAAATCTAAGGTATCTTGTGACTAAGAAAGGTTTTTGACCCTGCTACAATACGATCAGGTCAAGCGTCGCTTTAATCCTATCCATTATGTCACGATTCTATCACCACTTTGTGAAAAAGCATGTGCTATAGTTATGCTTACAAGGCGTTTAACAGTATGTTTCTTTATATATATATATATATTACAGAAGCCCACGGTACGACCAATCCTTAGTACTTAATCCGCTCTGGCTCCCGCATTCATCCCTACCGGTTGTGTCGGTTCCAGTGTCATGTGACCGGCCGTTTTCTGGATGTTCTGCTCTGCGGGTCCCGTCGATTTACAGGACTTCGACCCACGAATCCCAAAACTAACAGAGAGTATCGCTTTATATTGAATTATATTATTTTGATATATCGTAAATATAGTTGAGTTTCAATTTAGCAAAATGAATTGATTCCGAATCGTAGCCTAAAGGTAAGATTTCTGATGAAAGTAAACTAGATGGGCTAAATAACCTTAACAAACGTTTCTACCTGGACAATTAGGGGGAAAGGGAGGCAAGGTAGCTCTGGAGGTTGATCGGCGGGTCACGACTTGTCGTCAGAAGGTCCCAAGTTCGAATTCTGATCAAACCACCGTGTTTCCTACTGATTAGTTTCGTGTCAGTTTAGTGAGACTGGTAGATACATAGGTCCTGGTATATATGCCCTTTCGCTGTTTGAAATGGCACATTAATTATTAAAAACGTTAGTCTTGGCACTCGCTCGACATTTAGCCTAGTTCCTTCCGATGAACCTTGAAAGCACCTGCAATAAAAAGGCTCCAAAAGCACCAAAGCCACAATTGATGTTCCTTAGATATAAACATATTACTTCTTAAAGAAAAAAAAATTTGGCCTCCAGATCTACAACCTGCACCGGCGAACTGATGTAGGGGGTTAAGTGACGGGCTTCAAATCAAACGACCCATATTCGATTCCACAATCAGACGCAGTGTTTCGCCCCCTACTGGTTTGGTCGGGACTGGAAAAGATACCCCCGCTCTGTCTCTTGGTGAATAATTACTGTCCAACGTTAGCTTGAGAAATACTATCTATATAGTCGAAGTGTTGAAGCTGGACTTAAAAAATAACCAATTAGACTGAAACCATCCATCCGTATACCCGCTGCAAAAAACTGTGACTTGAATGTAGACCCCAGCATCCCAAATATAGGGAGAGTCAGATCTTCTAGGAACAGCCAGATATTCAAGAGGAAGCTGGGTATTCTAGAAACAGCAATTTATACTGAAGACAGCCAAGTATTCTAGGGAGAGCCATGTATTCTAGAGACATCCATGTATTTAAAGGGCAGACAGGTGTTTCAGGGATAGCCATATTGTATTCTAGGGATTACCATGTATTTTAGCGGCAGGCAGATGTTTCAGGGACAGCAATGTATTTAAGGGGCAGACAAGTGTTTTAGCGATAGCCCTGTATTCTAGGGACAACCAGGAGTTGTAGGCGCAGCAAGATTGATGCAGTGGACACAGGGTAATTTGATCAGCGGCAAACGTAAAAACTGTGGTCGTAGAAAGCGATACTATCTGTTAGTTTTGGGATGCGTCGGTTGAAATCAAGTCATATAAATCGGCGGGACCCGCAGAGCAGAACATCCAGAAAACGGCCGGTCACATGACACTGGAACCGACACAAACGGGAGCCAGAGCGGATTAATAATGGATAGGATTAAAGCGACGCTTGACCTATTGTAGCAGGGTCAAAAACCTTTCTTAGTCACATTATGTCATAGTAATGCGGGAGCCAGAGCGGATAAAGTACTAACCACTGGCCGTGGGCTTCTCTAATATATATATATATATATATATAATAGTGACATAATGGATAGGATAAAGCGACGCTTGGCCTGACTGTATTGTAGCAGGGTCAAAACCCTTTCATGGAATGCGGGAGCCAGAGCGGATTAAGTATTAACCACTGGCCGTGGGCTTCTGTACTATAAGCTTTAATAAAAATCCATTTCATACTGAAGGTTCTGTAGTGGAATCTCTCCCTTGGTTTAAGCAGACTATCACCATATTGTTTTTATTGTTTATTGTTTGTATTTCTTTGAAATATCTTAAATAATTGCTTCCTTTGGTAAGATATAGTTTTCTAGAGTCTAAGATTGATATAGTAGCTACATAATTGCAAAACAAAATTGCACATTTATCCAGATTCACCCTCTTCGACGAAATCTAGACAATTCAAGTTGCTCCCAAAGTTCTGTGCAAATCTTCTTCAAGAACACAAGACCGTCTAGATTTCCACTATGAGTAGCTATAAAAAGCAATTGAGCTTCGCCGAGATCCAGGAGGCTTGTATGAAGTCAGGCAGTTTATTCGAGGACCCAGATTTTCCTGCAGCTGATATTTCGCTGTTTTTCAGTAAAGCGCCACCCAGGCCTTTCGTATGGAAGCGTCCTAAAGTAAGTTTAAACTATATAAGTTCATCTTTAATAAGATATAGATTTTATTATGGTATTTTCACAATGCTTGCAAGATAACTTACCTAAAGATCCTAAATATAAAAAATTAAGAGAAAATTGAATTTTTTTTCCGGTCTTGGTGAGGGTTCGGAACGAATTCTCTGAAACACTTCATTAGCACAATTCAAATCTTTTAAAAGCGTCGGTGTAGTGTAACTGTACTTACACTGTGCTTCTATTGGATGATCCTGCTCCTTCTTGGTACCAGGACATCTGTGACAACCCTCAGTTCATCACGAAAGGTGCTAGTCGGTTTGATGTGCAACAGGGCATGCTAGGCAACTGTTGGCTGCTTTCGGCCGTGGCCTCACTGACAGGGCAGCAGACTCTACTCAACAAAGTGCTGGATCCCACCCACAGTTTCACAGATTCAAAATATTGCGGAGCTGTCAAGTAAGCAATATTTATAAGACAGTCAAATCAACCCCAAACCTCGTTTGCTATGTTTTCTGTCACTAGGCGATATCAATATTCTACATTTTTACATGTGGCGCATACAAGGGTCAATCATATAGTGCTGACTTAAGACGCTATGCTAAAACACTTGCCATTTTTTACAAGGGTTGATCAAACATGAATTGTCCGTACTGTGAGGGAATGTTCAGACTCACGTGAAATATTGCACAACCACCTACAGTTTTCTACATATTAACCCATTGTAGTTTTACACTTCTCCCATTTCTCCTTGATCTTGGCAAGTCTTTCAAAGCAGGTGGTGTTGGGTTTGGACGTAATCTAGTCTTTTTCAACTCTTCAACTTTAATGATTTTTACTGGGGTTTTCCTTCAGTACGTGGAACAGAAAAGTCTGAAGCGCTGAGGTATCATGTCACTACAGTCGTCTGCAGCAGCTGCTGACACTGCGGTATGATGAGACATCACATTATCCTGCAAAAGCGGATCTCAAGTTTGAAGCTTCCCCGAGTTTTTGTAAGGCCAACTCATGCATCCGTCTGTGACGAGTTGTCTGTAGTACTCTCCCGGCACATTCATTATTTTGTTCTGCCCTTTTTGGAGTTAGGTTCTTTACAGCTTCTCTACTGTTTTACTGGCGTTTCATCTCTGGAGAATATTAATAGAACCATGTTTTATTTACTGTTTACAATCTGTTAAAAAAAAACTACTTTTGGCCTTAATAAAAGCTAGGAAAGTTTCGCAACTGCGTCTTCTTTCTTTCTTCATCTCTTGTGTCAGAGACATGGTTATGTTAAAATAGTTGTGGAGAATTTTGTAAAACATTTCACCATAAGGCTACTGTATTTGAATTCCCTAATCCAAAATCTGATCACATTATATCACATGTCATGAGATGAGCATGTTCCGTGATGACCTTAAAAAATCTATGTTTACTACTTGGAGCTTCACCTGTAAGAAGAGATACTTGGTGGCCCATCTCAGTAGGAGTCGTTGTGGTCGCACAATATCTATAGCTTTCAACTAAGTTGCTGTTATGGTTTGTGTGCTTTGGGTCGATTTTTTTCACGTTATCTAAAGATAAAAGACAAATTTACTGAAAATTGTATGATAGTCGATGGAGGATTTAGAGAAAACTTCAGTATTAATTTGTTGCCGTGGTAGGGATGTGTGACTCAATAGCATCGAAGAACAAGAAGAAGAAAAAGAAGAAGTATTACTGGTTTTTAAGGGCTATTTCGATCCAACCCTTGTTAAACTATGTGCCCGCAAATTTGACAGAAAAAAAGTTTTAATTAGCAATCATGGTTTTTATACATGTTTTTGGTGTTTTAATTGGTTTTGTACTCCGCATTCGGTTTATCTTAAAACGTTAGATTGTAAGAATTCTTCTGTATAAAAATTCGATTATGTAAAATATATATTCTACATTTACAAGCGACTGATGTGTGTTTTTTTCTTCCTCCCAGATTTAATCTGTGGCACCAGGGAGAATGGATCGAGGTGGTTGTGGACGACCGTCTGCCCACCTACAACAACAAGCTTGTCTTCTTGCACTCCAATGAAGAGAATGAGTTCTGGAGCGCGTTGCTGGAGAAAGCGTTTGCCAAGTAAGGCAACCATCATCACTCTAAGCTCTCTCCTAGTGCGTCCTGTCCTAGATTCCCTAGGGGGGTTTAATAACACGACTGGACCCCATAGAAGGACACTCAGGACTTGGCCGCTCACGTTTAACCAACATTGAGCAAACCATGCTGAAAAGGGCGGCCTCATCAGGGAATCGAACCAGGGACCTCTAAACAGAAAACGCCTCGCTCTGTCGACTGAGCTAGCGCTATAGCTCATCCTCCCCAATTTCTCACTGCGCAGCACTGGCCTGAAGTATTTTGGTCCCCGGTGATTTCTTGCATTTACCGCGTATTATTTTTTAAATAGAAACGCAGATTCACTGTTTCATGTTGTTGTTGAATACTGAGGGCTCAACAGCAGGATAGAAAATTTGTGTTAGACAGTAACGACCTGAGAAAAGAAGTAAAGTATCAGTGTTCACGAAGAGAAGCCAGAATTGTTGTACCGTTCTGTGTAATGATTTATGTGCGATGGTTTTGATATGCTGTTTCCCGGTCTAGCATTTCAAGATACGCGGTTTTGCACTGTTTCACACCCCTTCGGAACTCATGTGGCTACAAAAGTGTCACAAAAAGCCCAGGAAGGCCCTGCAATAGTACAGAAGCATGCAGTTTAATTTTAAAATGGAGTCATTTTGTATTGCCTACCAATTTAAACACACGAGACTTGCAAAATATATCATGCAGTTTATACTCTATTGAATCATTCTACCTGGCTATGTCTACGCTATTGGTTGTCACTCTATTTGGGCATTTGTCGCAGCCGCACGGTTGGGCAAATCCACTAAATAGCTCATAGAAGTAAAATCTCAGGGCTGCAAGATATTATTTTTTCAACAGCTTTAGATTGCAGGCCAAAAATTCCTCGAAAATAACTAGAATCATTTAAAAAGCTTGACCTGACCCCTAATGAAACATCATCAGTTTTGTTTTAAAATACCTCGAGGCCAAGGTCTTTCTGACTTTCTGGGCCTTTCCCCCTTTTGTAATCACACGCTTGACAACGTGTCGTTGCAATGCAGTGTCAGGTCTTTGTTTTGTAAATAGGCTACATGTGCAACGTTTTGCATTATTCAACATGTAGGCTATAGCATGTTTCATATATTGTGGGATAGAGATCGAGGAAGGTATTGAAATAAAATATTAAATTCTTTTTTTAATTCACTAGATTTAGGCTTTTTTCACAATCACTCACTAGATCACTAGAATTTGCAAAAATCACTAGATCTAGTGAAAAATCACTAGCGCTGGAAACCTTGAAATTGATGTTTAGCAACTTGTCACCTATGCGCAAAAAAGATTCAAAGTCCGCCATTGTCGTTACCATCTATTTTCTCACTGGCGCTTTAGAAGCGCTCCATGGTTAGTTTGTTCCGCCCCATTTGTCGTTATGGAAAAGTTTCGTTGTTTGTAGTTTGGCTGATCCTTTCTGTCATCATGCCAAGCTTGGCATATAAGTCGCAGGACTTATTGTTTCCGCCCGTGGAGTCCGTGCGTACGTACCAACGCTGACAAATAAAACAATTAGGAAATACGCTTCGCTGTGCTGGTGTAATTCGTGAATGTTGTTGGAGAGAGAGAGAGAGAGAGAGAGAGAGAGAGAGAGAGAGAGAGAGAGAGAGAGAGAGAGAGATAGAGAGAGAGGGAGAGAGAGAAAGAGAGAGAGAGAGAGAGAGAGAGAGAGATAGAGAGAGAGAAAGAGAGAGAGAGAGATAGATAGAGAACGAGATAGAGAAAACCCAGAGAGACCGAGAGATTTTGAAGAGTAAGATCTTGGATGTACATGTAGTTGGAAACATGTTGTTGTTTTTGTTGTTGTTGAGTTGGTTTAACGTTCAACAGCAGCACTATATAGGCTATATTGCAGACGGACCCCGAAGACTGACGCTTGACAAACTTATGTGTTGCCACAAACGAGACATGGCGGGGATGCCATGACTCCTGTCTCAGTCGGTCACATCAAACTGACACCGACCCAACCAGTAGGGAGCGAAATCGCCAGGGCTCGGATCCAGACCTTTTGCGTCAGAAGTCGTTGATCTACCCCAGGGCCACCGCGCCCCCATGTTGGAAACATAGCTTAACAGGAGAATAAAATGAACAGGCAGAAAAAGACTTAGAAAAGTGAGATAAAGTTTTTATGGGTAGGAACAAAATTGAAATAGAGAAGAGGTACATATACTCGGTACGCCAGTGGGGGTGTTTATTTCAGTTGGTAATGCAAGGACGTCACACTCGGTGATTCACACAATCTCGCCACACTGTCATGCCACGCAGTGTACTTGGATCTAGTAAACATTACTAAACAAGTCATCTTTGCCCATTTTTGCATGTAAGGGGTGCGACTTTGTAATGTCTATCTGGATAGTTGTGGGTTACTAGAGTGGCATCCCCTTGATCGCATGGCAACGGGTTGCACTGCTTTTTAGAAGGCCTACTTAATTGTTATAGTGCACGTATGACTCATGCGTTAATGACAAATGCGGCACTCCTTCGTAGATAATAGGGAACTTTCCTTGTTTCTATCTTATATTTAGATTCCCTCCTTTTTCCAGAGTTTCTAGAATGTTCTTAAGTAGTGCCCTGTAACAATACGCAGTTATTGTTATCTTTATGTTTACTATAATCGCATTATCTGTAAATGTTTGTTATTTATAATGTTAATAGGATGAATACTCTCTCTGTACACATATATTCATATCACTGACAGTTCAAATCAGTCGGTCACATTAAACTGACACCGACCCAACCAGTAGGGAGCGAAATCGCCAGGGCTCGGATCCAGACCTTTTGCGTCAGAAGTCGTTGATCTACCCCAGGGCCACCGCGCCCCCATGTTGGAAACATAGCTTAACAGGAGAATAAAATGAACAGGCAGAAAAAGACTTAGAAAAGTGAGATAAAGTTTTTATGGGTAGGAACAAAATTGAAATAGAGAAGAGGTACATATACTCGGTACGCCAGTGGGGGTGTTTATTTCAGTTGGTAATGCAAGGACGTCACACTCGGTGATTCACACAATCTCGCCACACTGTCATGCCGTGCAGTGTACTTGGATCTAGTAAACATTACTAAACAAGTCATCTTTGCCCATTTTTGCATGTAAGGGGTGCGACTTTGTAATGTCTATCTGGTATGAGTTTGCTTGTGGTTACTAGAGTGACATCCCCTTGATCGCATGGCAACGGGTTGCACTGCTTTTTAGTAGGCCTGGTTGGTTGGTTGGGTTTTAACGTCCAACATCAGCAACTTATTGGCTATTTTGTGGACGGGTCCCAAGACTGACGTCTGACAATTTTATGTGCTGCCACACACGAGACAGGGTGGGGATACCATGACTCCTGTCTCAGCCGGTCACATTATACTGACACCGACCCAACCAGTTTCGAACCCGGACGGGACCTTTTGCGTCGGAAGCCGATGTTCTACCCCTGGGCCACCGCGCCCCCCTTTTAGTAGGCCTACTTAATTGTTATAGTGCACGTATGACTCATGCGTTAATGACAAATGCGGCACTCCTTCGTAGATAATAGGGAACTTTCCTTGTTTCTATCTTATATTTAGATTCCCTCCTTTTTCCAAAGTTTCTAGAATGTTCTTAAGTAGTGCCCTGTAACAATACGCAGTTATTTTTATCTTTATATTTACTATAAGCGCATTATCTGTAAATGTTTGTTATTTATAATGTTAATAGGATGATATACTCTCTCTGTACACATATATTCATATCACTGACAGTTCAACTTGTTAATTATATAGGATCTAGTTTCATTTGTGTAGGCATCCGATGCGCGTAGTTAGGGCCCCCAAATCGCGCACGGGCTGGGCTTTGGCGCACATGCTGATCACTTGCTTTCCGACTGTCAAAGAATCAAGACGTGTTTCTTCAAGTAAAAAAAGTTTCTATATTGTAACCCACGTGGCGCTTATATGATGTTTCATTTTTACGTGCCTTAGAAAGATATTGATGTAGTGCTCCTGCGCAACGCCTACAAGCTGGTCTGGTTGGGTTTCTGTTTTACCTATTTTTGGGGGTTTTACATGTTGTATTTTGTATTTTGTTCTACCGGTTTTACGTTTTGTATTTTGTTTTACTTTTAAGTTCCTTCTTTTTGCATTGGATTAGTATTCGGTTTTGTGTTCTGATTTTACTGGGTTTACCTTGAGGTTTTGTTTTGCTTTGAGTTTTATTCGGTTAATAATTGTCTGTTCTTTTATATTTTGAAGTTGTTTTTATTAGTCATAAATTACTCTTATTCATTGATTGAGTAAGGTTCTGGGTTGTTGCTTGTTTCCACTATAGAACAAATTCACAAAGCTGACTTTAAGTGCTAACAGTTAGTGAAGAATTGTACGAGTCCTGACGTTGAGTGATTGTAGTTTGAAGTGGAGTTGTTGTTGCTGTTGACAAGATTTGATAACTTCTTCCTCTTTCATAGTGCATGTTTTAGGTTTCTTTACTTTAATAAACTATTATATATTTTCCTTTGATAAAAACTTGCACCTTGTGTTGTGTTTGAGTACGGACTAGCACCTACTTTGTGTTGTTGTCTTGTATAGGTGCGGGTGCCTTTATGGGTGTTAAGCAATAGAAGCTTAGAAGAAAGGGAAATTAAAGCACTCCACCCCTTACATGTACAAACCAACAAGGGAGATTATTCATTAAAACCTCAAAATAATTGTTGTCATACAAGAATTTCTGATAATACTCCTCTTGTGCCAGTGTTGTCATAATTATAAGCTCCCCGTAGAATTTTTTTTATTAGGTGTTTTGCACCGTGCGGAACTTCTGTTAAGGCTTGGTTTTATTTTAATATTATTGTATTTTTCAGAAATGCAAAGAGTGCAACGCTCACTTGCCGGGGAGAAGGGCTCCGGTCTCTCAATTATGTCCCATGAAATTTAATTATCAACGTGTTTCTCTTTCAGCTCCCATGTTAGTTCAGTGAGCGTCGCTTTTATGTTTTAGTTCGAAGAACGAGATGTGCTGATTGAATTTTGCTGTGATGCCTATGTATATGTTTGTGGGTGATTTGTGGATGCAGTGTGTAGCTGCTTGCATCTAAATAAATTAAAAAAAAATCACAATAAGGCTCTGCTGAACATTGCTTGTAATTTGATGTAAGTGAATCGAGTGATTCGGCGATAACTGATTTAGAAAATGGTCCCAGCACTATGTTAAATTAATAATGAATGTTCATAAATGATTTCGTTTACTCCCAATTGTACAAAGTTTTAAAACCGCTATTATTCTGACCAGATTAAGTGGTTCCTATGAGGGTCTAAAGGGAGGCCAGAGCTCTGAGGCTCTGGAGGACCTCACCGGTGGATTGGCTGAGGCGTTTGACCTTCAAAAGGCACCCGAGGATTTGTTCAAGATTGTGCAAAAAGGTTTCGCCAGGAGTTCTATCATGTGCTGTTCTATTGAGGTGAATAAATCATGTACCATAAGCTTATAACTTTTTAAATCATGATTATATTGATCATATGGTTTTTTTAACATATGCAAACATTCCACGTGCGTGTATTGCTCTCCCATATAAAAATCATGTTGTTGAAACAGACAGATACAGAAAGAGAACAGACAGGACGACAGACAGAGAGACAGATATGGAAAAAAAGATAATTTTGAACGGGCCTAGAAAAGAGGCCATCATCATAACATAGTGTTAGATTTGGGAGTTGGAGCAAGTAACAGCTCTATCTGATGCGTTGCGTCTGGCACTGAGGTATCAACTAAAAACTATTTTAAAAGAACATATTATGGTGATCTGTGTCTAAAACTGTGTAAAGAACGGCTGCTGCTGTCGACTTTAACAATACCAAGGTTTAAAGTCGCACAGATGAAAATGAATCGTGTAGACAGGAATTCAAGACAAGAAAGAAAAATTACACTTTTTGCAATTTTGATTGGAACAAAATAAACAAAGATCAATAAATGACTCTGACAATTATGCGAGATCCACATTTCGAAAGTTCCTGCTGTTTGTCAGTCTGTCGGTCTGTTTGTCTGTCTGTCTGTCTGTCTGTCTGTCTGTCTGTCTGTCTGTCTGTCTGTCTGTCTGTCTGTCTGTCTGTCTGTCTGTCTGTCTGTCTGTCTCTCTCTTTCTCTATCTGTCTGTCTCTCTCTCTCTCTCTCTCTCTCTCTCTCTCTCTCTCTCTCTCTCACAATATTACATGAAAATTAAAAACCAAACGGTTAATTAGCTAATCGACGAAGCACACATTTTTTTAAATACAAACAAGTTAATAAGCCTCTTTAAATCAACTGTTGCAGGCTAAACCGAATGAGATCGAAGCCAAGCTCGACAATGGACTTATTAAGGGACACGGATACAGTGTTACTGACGTCAGGGAGGTGAGCGAATCTGAAGATGTCTTTCCTAATGATATTGAAATATAACTCTCTTACACGATTAGTTTATAAGTCTTAGTTCCAAACTTCGTAATCGCTGTTGTACTAGGGAATGTGAGTCCACGTTCACACACTTATAAAACTTAAGACAAATGGTAGATTTTAAATTTTTAAAATTTGAACAGAACTACGCTAAGCATTTAGAATATGGTTCAATTTCTCTTTTCTGAACTAATTTCAGGTCAAGGGCGTACCTCTGATCAGAATAAGGAACCCATGGGGAAACGAGAGGGAGTGGACAGGTGCTTGGAGCGACGAGTAAGATTATCAATAATATTTGGGTTTATCAACACTGACCTACACCTACGATATTTAAGATTGATTCCACCTACAATATTGTTTATCGAGATTGCATCGACCCACGATATTTGTGTTCATCGAGAGTGATTCCAGCCACGATAATTGTGTCTATTAAGATTGATTCCGCTCAAGATTAATGAGTTTGTTAAGATTGATTACACTAACGATAATTGTGTGTATCAAGATTTTTTTTGGAGATCGGTTATAAACCATGGGTTTCTCCAAGCAGTGCCGACAGTTCTTGAAATAGAGGAGGAGAAGGAGGAGGAGGAGGAGAAAAGGAAGAAGGAGAAGAAGAAGAAGAAGAAGAAGAAGAAGAAGAAGAAGAAGAAGAAGAAGAAGAAGAAGAAGAAGAAGAAGAAGAAGAAGAAGAAGAAGAAGAAGAAGAAGAAGAAGAAGAAGAAGAAGAAGAAGAAGAAGAAGAAGAAGAAGAAGAAGAAGAAGAAAAAGAAGAAGAAGAAGAGGAGGAGGAGGAGGAGGAGATGCAGGAGGGGGGATGAGTAGAACGAAAAGAATAAGACGGAGCAGATGGAGGGGGACTAAGATGACGAAATACGTTTCAATGTTAAAGAAGAGGAGTAGCAAAAGACGACGATGATAGGGAGGTCAAGGGGAGAGGGGTTGAGAATAGACGGAGGAGCATGAAGTCACGGAAGGGTGAGCAGGGGCGGAACTGAATAATCGGGTTTGAAATACCCCACAACCATTTAAAATTATATCTTCTAAGTAAGGTTTAGGAATATTATAACATCTTTAATTGTAGGAGAATATATTTTGTAACTTTATTACATAAAACTTTATTACCTAAATCTTGAAATTAATTACATCTCATTTTTTAAAGAAAAACAAACCCCTCTCTGTCCTAACAGTTTAAAAAAAACTCTCGTTTTTTCGTGTACAGATCATCTGAGTGGTCTCATATATCAGATTCTGAAAAGAAAGATATCGGTCTCACCTATGACGATGATGGCGAGTTTTGGTGAGAAGTACTGACTGCCATAATGTCCTGAAATATTTCCTTAACGTATTGGTTGATTATGCTAGACTGTTAAAATGTAATGTGCCTGTTTTGAAACAATCTTTTTTTTTTCTTTTTGGTTTAAGTACAAATATATAATTATTTATTTTTTCGATTTTGGTACTCTTTATATAGTCCGGGGAGAGGGTTGGGGAGAAAATATGATTTATTTCATTTACTGTTTCTATTGCTACTTTTGTTGCTGTAAGCGCTATCGTTGCCGTTGCCGCCGTCGTCGTCGTCGTTGTTGTTGTTGTTGTTGTTGTTGATGTTGTTGTTGTTGTTGTTGTTGTTGTTGTTGTTGTTGTTGTTGTTGTTGTTGCTGTTGTTGTTTTTGTCTCCGTCGTCGACTTCGTGGTCGTTGTTGTTGTTGTTCTTAAGTTGATGTTCTCTTTTTTGCTTGTTGTGGCGATAGTGGTAATTCTTGCAATGGTGTTATTTTTGTTTTTCTATTGACATTCATGACAGACAAAACACGAGATAAAAAATGAGTTAGGCTTGAAACAATATCAGTGAACACATTGACGAAAGGCGTATGTACCTTTTCTCTCGCCCGCTATGTAGTCAAATTGCTGACGTTAGACGTTAAAAAAAAACCAATTAATCAATGAGGAAGAAAAATATCAATGGTATGAACGACAATCGCAATCTAGCATTACTTAAATTCCTCCTTGTAATAGTTCAAATCTTCACATTTCCACTTTTCTTTCCCAAAGGATGTCGTTTGAAGATTTCAAGAAAAACTTCACCAGACTGGAGATGTGTAGCCTGGGGCCAGAGTCCCCGGAGGCCAACGGCAAGATATCCTGGTCTGGGCGCATGGAGCATGGCGCCTGGAGGAAAGGAACTACTGCCGGGGGATGCCGCAATTTTATACGTACATCATCATTATCATGACTATCATCATTGTCATCATCATCGTCATTATTATCATAATCTTTATGATCATAAAAATTATCATCGTCATTATCATAACCACTTCATCTTTATCATCATTATCCTCCTCCTCCTCCTCCTCCTCCTCCTCCTCCTCCTCCTCATCATCATCATTATCATCATCCTCCTATCATCATCATCATCATCATCATCATCATCATCATCATCATCATCATCATCATTATCATCATCAACTTTATTGTTATTGCGTCTGAACTACAACGACAGTAAATTTCGAACATTGACAAACTTTGCCTATACATCACCAGAACAGCTCAATAATGGCCAACACTTGAAGTTTTGTTTAGAAAGACCAATGAATTTTGTTTTTTCATTACCTTTTAAAGAAAACAGACAGTTTATAAGAACAATGATGAAATCGTGAAGTTTTCACTAATTTACCAAACTCACCCGCACGCACAAAGACTCAAGGACGCCCCCCCCCCCCCCCCCACCCCCCAACCCCACGGTACTTTAGACAAATACCCCCTGCCACCCCCAAAAAACAAAAAAAACAACAAAAAAAAAAAAAAAACAAACAAACAACAACAAACAAAAAAAATAAAAAAACAACAAACAACAACAACAACAAAAAACGAAAAAACAACAAAAAAAAACAACAACAACAACAACAAAATAAATAAATAAATAAAACGTATTGTCGTAAGGTTCAATTGTTTATGAAGTCCGTGATGAAAGTTTAGTCTCACCTTTTTCAACAGTTACCCTTGAATGTTCAGGTTTTTTTTCACTAAGGTTTTTCCTTTGGTCCACAGAAACGTTTGCGATGAACCCTCAATTCCGTTTAACAATCACAGACCCCGATGAAGGTGATGACGATAACACTGGAACTGCGATTATTGCACTGCTTCAGAAGGATCGACGCGCGGCCAAGATAAGGGGCTGTCAAAATCTGACCATCGGCTTCACCATCTATGAAGTGAGTGATGGTTTATGGTATGTTAACACAACGAAAAGGAATTAGAACTTATAATGGCTATATCGCAACCCTTGATTTACTACATGCATTTGAAGGTTGAGTATCCATTAAGACGCGCAGGGGTACGTGAAAAAATCGTAGAAATAATAATGTTAAAGCAGTCAACAACTGAAAAAAAAACGGACAAAGAAGTCAAGGATTTATAGCGAGGAAAATGTTTCGGCTTTATTGAGCCTTCTTCGTTGCAAAAATGACACAAAATACATGGAAAGTCACAGTTGAGGAAAATCAGAGAGGGTGTAGAGAAGATGTATATATATCCATCTTCTCTACACCCTCTCTGATATATATATATATATATAAAGAGAGAGAGAGAGAGAGAGAGAGAGAGAGAGAGAGAGAGAGAGAGAGAGAGATATGCATACATGCAGATAAACAAATGTATACTATCTCTTCATACACTACATATAAAAAAAGGTTATTTATTTCATTTATGAACGTTAGAGGGTTAGCTGCTTTCACTTCCTGTCCGGTTCTTTTTCTCCCAAATTGTCTCTGTTAGTAGCCATATGGAAAGCCTTTGCTGTCCCGTCATTGATGTACTGTGTGTTCAAAGATAATAACGTGACTACTACTGCATACTGTTGAGTTGGTTGCCTGCTTCAAGTTCGTGACTCTGTGGCAGCACATAAAATTGTCAATGTTAGTCTTGGGGCCCGTCCACATAATACCCTATATAATGCTGACGTTTTACTTTAAGCAACTTACTCAACTGTGTGTGTGTGTTGTTTTGTTTCAGCTGGAAGATCCAAAGGTGACCCGCTTGGATACGGAGTTCTTCCAATACCACAAAACAGAGGCCAGGGTACCAAATTTTGCGAACACGCGCGAGGTAGTTGGTCGCTTTAAGCTAAAGCCTGGTAATTACATCATCGTACCCTCAACTTTCAAAGCAAATGAAGAGGGAGAGTTTCTTCTTCGAATTTTCACTGAGAAAGCCACTGATACAAAGTAAGTAATATTGACAATATTCATTCTATCAATTAAAAATGAGTCGAAGCGGTAGAGACGAGTTTAAGAGTGAGATAAGTTAAACCTCGTTGTAGCCTACTGTATAAATCGTTTCGATTTTGAAATTTTGAATAAAAAAAAAGGTGTGTGTGTGTGGGGGGGGGGGGAAGAATCCTTATAGGCAGAGCGCTAGTCGGCTATTTGAAACCTCCTCTTTTTAATCCAATAGGCACTGGTCATATCTATTTGTTCAATTTCCTACCTTCTGGTTGAATCATTGTTACTATAATGTGACTGGATGGGACATATGTTCTTTTATCCCCCATTACTCTGTATCGGAGTGACAGCATGCGAAAATCACCCTAAGAACCCCCGGAATCATTTATAACCTATTAATTTTTTGCTGACTTTATTCAATTTAATAATTAATAGCATCGATGGTTTGGGTTAAAATGGCAATTGTTGCATTGTTAAAAATACCGATGCTGTCAAGTTGATAATGAGAAATGCATCTCAACATTAAAGTAATGTAATAGTCTTACGTTAAGTATTTAAAAAAAAAAAGAGAATAAAGTGCCGGACGGTCGCAACATAAAAACCTCCATTAAAACTCGAATAATATCAGTGTAGAGAGAGGGAAGATTGGGACTTCAAAGTATTCGTCTCTCAGCGGGCTGTGCTAGGCT
Source organism: Elysia chlorotica (assembly GCA_003991915.1). Classification (NCBI taxonomy): domain Eukaryota; kingdom Metazoa; phylum Mollusca; class Gastropoda; family Plakobranchidae; genus Elysia; species Elysia chlorotica. Next base: position 152,745 of record RQTK01000200.1, read on the forward strand.
GAATTCTAACACTATTAACTAATAAAAAAAAATATGTAGCTAAAATGGACAAAAATTTATTTACCTATATAATGTTAATGTTTGTTTGTAAGATTGCTTGACTTCGAGTTCTATGTCTGTCTTTAAATTTACATGTATATTGGCAATCCGATCATAAAAAGCTGCCTGGAATGAAGTTTGAACATTATTTTTATTCATCTCTTAAACAGAGAAATCGGCGAGGAGACGCGAGTTGAAGAGCGTGTAAGTACATTTTTTTTGTTCAAAACTAGGTCAAACCCAAAAGCATAATCTATACAGTATAGTGCATGGAACATTCAAAACTTTTAAAGTAGGTCAAACCCAAAAGCATTATCTATACAGTATAGTAGGCTACGCTCATAAAAGTTTGTTGCAGTCAGCGTTCATGACAACTTTTGGAAACAGTGGAAACAAAGCGCTAAATTCAATGATAACAATTCTTACAATCTGTTAAAATATAACAATTATTATATTATCTCCATATTTTTGTTTGACTCTAAAGCAAATCACACAGGAGTGGACAACACTTGGATATCTCCATAATGTGACCACTTCTGTGGTCCCTTTGCCATGTGGGATATTTATTAAGATCTAGGATGTTTAAAAACTAGGAGAGACCAAAGATTACATTGGTTCTCCCCACTCTCCCTTTCCGCTCCTAAAGCTCACACAAATCCCAAATCTCTATACAGCACGACCCTCGTCCGGGCAAAACCGATGAAGACATGAAGCTTAAGGATCGTCTTAAGGGATTCTTCCAGAAGGTGTCTGGGCAGGACGAGCAGATCGACTGTTATGAACTGCTGAAGCTACTTGAAACCGTCTTCAAAAGTATGTTAAATATGTTGTTTACTTATAGGGTTTTCTTTGTTTTACTGCAAACTTGTATTTATTAATCTTTGTAAATTGATTAAAAGCGCTATACCGACGGTAATCTGCCAATTCGATTAGGAAACACATCATTGACTAAAATTTAAAGTAAATGACTGACGACGGGTCTCTTTTTAAACCTTCCAAGAAGATCCTTTGCCTTGTACATGGAAAAAAGGCATCGAAGCGCTCGGTTGCTGATAAGGTGACATTAAAAAGCTTCCATCTACAATTTTTGCACTTTGGAGAAAAACGCAATGAAAAGTTTGGACGGCAGCAGATTTATTTTAAATCATTAATAATGGCTCTATCATTGCATGAAACATCTACCGATCTCTAGAGTTATGATTTTAATGGGTCTCCTGTTCAGACATAACATTTTTACGCTGCTACTCCTACCAAAAATGCAGAGGGGACCTTTCTAATGTCGCGTCTCGAGCTTAGTCGTAGAGGGCTGAGTGCCATTGTGACCGAGGTTGTTAGTGATTGAGCGCGCGGCCGTCCATTCAGGCGTGTTCTTACTAACGGCCAAACCTTTTTGCTCCCTTCTGGTTCGGTTGTATTCGGTATATTGCGATCAGCTAAAACAGAAATTCTGGTGTTGCCGCTCTGCTTGTGTAGAAGCATCAAAAATTGTCAGAAAGCACCTGTCGCTGATCATGATACCCTACTGGTTGGGTCGGTGTCAATATAATGTGACTCTCTGAGACAGGTGTCAGGTCTGCCCGCTCTGTCTTAAGTGTGGCGGCACATACAATTGTGAGACGTCAGTCTTGGGGCCCGTCCACGATATAGTGCTGACGTTGGACGTTGGAGATTAAGCAACTTAATTAGATTATGTGCATGATACCCTTTAAGACACTAGGAGACGTTTGAATGAGACAGAGAGCTTTGCATAATGTGCTGAAATGCGTCAGAGAAGAATGTGTACCAGTGACTATACATGATTCTTCGTGAAACAAAGGAGATGTAAAACAAACCAAAGAATTATATAACAACTTAGCGTACCTAACGTTGGCTTTTGGAGCGGTATGAGATTTGCAACTTTTTCCCTCAGAAGGAGCACCATCAACTTTTGATTAGTATAGTGTCATAGGTTTTTTTTTTTTTAAGTGGTCACCTCAGAATAGGTTATGACACTAAGTTATCTTAGAGCAGTTTACGTTCCGCAAGCGTAATATAAAATGGCGTTATGAAATATAATAGCGCATTGGCTTCGAGGCGCAATACATCGCAATCGATAGTGCTATTGGCTTCCAAGCAAGATGTACAAGGTTCGACTGCGCATATAGGTCTATTTGGGGATTAAAGCTAAATGGGACAAAATGCTATTCAATCAAATACTACGCATTGCCATCAATATTTTCAAATCGCTTACAAATAATCCCTGATCAAAGTATTTTTAATTCTCAACAATGCAGCTATTGTTAGTTTTTGTTGGGCTGTTTGTTTGTTTCTTTAAGCTTTTAACCGCCGATTTATTAACATTAGTCAATTGATAATCTTGTTTGTCTAAGCTATATTAAAGAAATAAAATAACGATAAAAAACGGTGTGCAATTAGATTTTTCCGGAAAAGATCGATAAAGTTATATCTCAAAACTAAATAGTGCATTTTACATTACTGTCTAACTCTGCATTTTCATCTTCTACAGAAGAAAAAGCAGCTTTACCTAAAGGCTCTGGCCTGACTGTTGAGACAGCCCGCGCCCTGATATCCTCCTGCGATGTATCCTTGTCTTTGTGTAAACTCACATTTTAGTACATGCCGGGAGACTAAGATAGTTGTTGGACGAGCTGGCATAGGTGGTAGAAAGTAGGTTACCTAATCGGAAGATCACTGGTTTAAAACCGACAAATTTATTTGTGGGATTTGTCTTTATTAGCTTTCACTCGGTACAAATATTACAGCACAATATTGACAAGGAGCGTAATTTAAACAGAGAGCAGTGACATTGGAAAAAGGCTTTTTCATAATAAATTTACATCCTTTTGAAATATTACTCATTAAGGACCTCGACGTTTTACTAAAAAAATGAGTTCAAAAGCTTACACACCTTTTGAGTTAAGAATTTTTTTGCTCTAGTCCTCAATCTTCCTAATGGCGGTCGACTGGGTCATGTCGGATGTCCAGCAGGTCTTCATGAGGCAGCTGTGGGATCAGGACTTCACAAACGACAGTACAACCTTCTCTCCCAAAAGCAACAAGACGTACAAGATAATATATACCGTGTGGCAGAAGAAGTCGGGAAGACTGACTCCAGTTAAAACATTGGAGGGAACTGGGCCATGCGAATCAATAACATGCGGATAAACAACGGCTACAACAGGAAAACATTAAAGAGGTTGACAAATTTATATTTATGGGGGGGGGGCGGATAGGGTTAAACGGGGACATCAGGTATCGAATCAACAAGTTCAGATGTGCTACAGCTTTGTCGACTCCATACTATTTCCGGACCTCAATACTAACGTGAAGACGGTCCTACTTTACATTACGTTAAATACTTTACACATTGTTACCTTTGCATTATCAATTCTAAGTATTTAGAAATAATGTATCAAGCTATAATAAAATTATTCTTGACTGTGACGCCCAGAGTGACATGACTGGAAAGTGCAGTTTTGATGAGTTCGTGGACCTATGGAAGAAAGTGAATCAAGTCCAGGTATTCTTCTTCACATTTGAGTTAAAAAAAAATATTTAATGTGAAAAGAAATTGTATATGGTTATTAATTCCCACCAAGCCCACAAACAGCTTTAAATTTCCTATTTTTTAAATGATACATCGGTTACAAATGGAACCATGTTTTTTGTTTGTTTTTTGTTTGTTGTTTTTTTACTTTAAATGTGAAAAAATAAAATTGTTTTTTTTTACTTTAAATGTGAAAAAATAAATAATAATTACCAACTTTACAGTCACATAAAAAAATTGTGATTTTCATTCGCGTGGTAATTTATTTCGCCGTCTTCATATACTGAACCCCGCACTAAGTCTTCTACCTCAAAAGACACTAGAGATTTTTTTCTTCTTTTCACCCAGACTGTTTTCAAAAAATATGACCAAAATGGAAACGGATGTTTCTCAACCTTTGAGTTGAGAGATGCCCTCAAGTCATTTGGTGAGTAAGAGAGTTGCCCAATATTAGTGCAAATAGTATCTGTAGGCAAGTTTCAATCTTAAACTTTTTGGCTTAAAAGTGTGGTTAGTGGAGCTACCTGATGTGAAATAAAATATACTGATAGTATTATTTAACACACAGCCCAGTTGGATAGGAGAAACCGCCAAGTTCAATGTATGCGTTGACCACACGAAATCACCGAGGGATGAGGTACCTAAGGCCGGCTACAGAGTGAAGCTTAAATTTATCGACGCTTTAAAGAACTTGAAATCCGCGCCGATCAGCTTGGTGTGAACCCCACAGGGTAGACGCCTAGACGCTGATCATGACGTGTGGCGGCTAGGCAAAATTAGCCTACTGCATCGTCTGAAACTAGTGCGAAGGTACAATACAAATACATGCAGTAAAAAATTATTTATGAGATTAAAATTAATTAAAATTTAAAAAATGAAAATTAAATGCCCACAATACATTATTTTTTTTTTATTTTAGTTCAAAATCAAATTCTGCCCGCGAGTCCTCTTAATTTTTTGACGCTGATTACAAAAATCTAATTGGTTTTGTTCTATGTGAAGCCCACGTTCCGCTATGTCCATTTAAAAAATCGCCCTAGTCCAGCCCGTGACGTCAAACATCCGATGACGGTGGTCGCGGTTTTCAGCGTCGATAAGAATTGTTTCTCCATTCTTATAAAGCCGAGGCTGCCGAAGCCCACTTATCAGCGCCCACAAGGAGCGGTGACTCTGTGGGGTTAGTTGATTTTTATAGGGGAATTCTTATTCTGATCGGCGCTCATCAGCTTTCGGCTTTCACCCTGTGGTCGCCCTAAAATGGTAGAGCCGTGAATCGGTGCCAAAATGAACTGATCGATTCAAAGAGCATGTCCTGGAATCTCCGCTCTGTCCTTGTGGTCGCAAGCAAACTTGTCGGAGTTGAGTCTTGAGCCTCGCCACGATTTAGCCTAGTTTCTGAGCGTTAAAAATAACCAAACGTCAATGCGTAAAGAATCATCATGAGGTTTGTTGCGAGGATAACACAATCTAGGCACAAACCATGCACTTGTTTACCAACAAGAGTGTCAAGCTGAATCGCTAAGCTTAACCCTTTTCTTTAATTATCCTTTTTCGTTTAGCCGGTGGCTAGGCGATAGCGGAAAAACAGCACCATTGCAATGTATAGCCGTCAATACAAGATCCTTTTAAAAAAATTATCGTGATGATGATGATGATGATGATGATGATGATGATGATGATGATGATGATGATGATGATGTTGATGATAATGATGATGATGATGATAATAAATGGACATGTGTACAGATATTTTTTAAAAAGTATTTTTTTCTTAAATGTCATCCTTGAACAGGGATAAGCGTGAGCAACCCAGTGCTAAATGCTATCGCGCTTCGTTACAACAACAACAAAAATGAAGTTAGTCTTGCGGACTTCCTCCTGTGTATATCTAGGATTGAAAAACTTTATAGTAAGTACAATTAAATAAAGGTGGTTGTAAAGATAAGATCAGATAAACCTTATTTATCCACATAGAAAAAGTAATGCAGGAAAATGAAAGACAGGGTAGTGTAAAATAATAATATTGAGAGTGAAAGCAAAGATCATAAAGATTTCTTATGATAATGTTGAAGATGAGGAAAAGGGATACCAAGATAAGAGAAAAGTAAGGAGATAGAACGAGGAAAAAAAATTATTTAAAAAAAAATGGTAGGATGGTCTGAGAGTTGTATAGAGGCAAGAGACAAGGTAATAAAAAGAGTAGTGTGAAATTGAATACACGAGTTTGTACACGGATAGAAATACGAAAAGAGGATTAAAAAACATTGTTAATAACAGGACAGTATGTCCAAACGATTTGTTTGAGTTTTTGGCATTGCTGGTCGATTCAACAATGATATTGAAAACACTTTAAACATTTGCAACCTTGTATTGCCTAAAGTAAAAGTAAGGCTAGTGCTGCGTCTATCACACATATTAAACTCAAACAATATGAAACGGAAAAAGAAAAATTATTAACAAGCATTAAAACAAAAGTATGACTTATATATTGATTTATTACAAAATTAATTAACATTCTCTCATGCCATTAAAATGTAATCTAAAACAACGATAGCTCTTCCTTGATTCCATTCCGTTTATTTTTTATTTTTTCTTTCTTATTGATTTTCATGAGTCACTCAAAAAAATTATATCATATTTTCAGAGTTTTACAAGGACCACCAAGGAAATAACTTAAACCTTGACGATGTAAGTGTACAACTAATCTATGAAAATATTTATCTCACTCGTCTATAATTTTTTAAAAACCTACTCCGGTTCGAAGAGAGTGTTGTAATCTCAAATTCCAATTTTTTTTCACTCAAAAAAAGTTCAGGGTTAAAGGATGTTGGTCACATTAAACACATTTTCAATTAATCCTGAATAATAAAATTAATCGTTTGCTTAGTTTTTAAAACGAAAATGATTTTGATTGTATTGACTTTAACTATCCAATAGAAATGTCGCTAACTTTTGTGAACTGAAAATGGATTAAAACGTCTCTCTTTTTCTTGAATTCACAGTTTCTGATAGCTACTCTGTAATCTCGGCTACGAGAGATGCTTCCTATGGCTCAGTTAATGTGTGGATTTGGAGGTTCGAGCGTCCCTCAACTTACAATGTAAAAAAAAAGACTAAAAATTTCTGTTGGTGCATTTTTCTTTACCAATCTTTTTGCACATTATGCCCCAATACAACTGATTTCTATTGCTATTCTCACTTTATTATTTAATATACTGTATCAGTGTATGATTGGAATACGGTAGCTTAACTAGTAAATTGTTTCCTCGAATGATTTATCTAGTGTACTATTGAAATAACACAAGAAAAAAGTTATTTTTTTTCGTTAAATACACTAGTGTCATTTTCATACATCATAGTACTCTCTACCGTTAACTTTCCAATTTAATGTTCCACAATCAACCACTTGAAACACTTTCTTTGAGTTTTCAATTGTATATATTTCACAAGTAATTATCATATTGTCAACTTTCTTGGCGACTCATTCTTGTTTCAATATTGTCAATTCTCCTAACGATGATAAAAGTGCCTTTAAATGTATGCGGGATGGAAGCATCAACACAAAAATGTGTTCTGTATTTTTACTCATTCTCCCTCTATCCATTAAATAGTTCAATTTACTCATTTGTTATATTCATCAATCTGCCTTGGAAAGATGAGCGAATTGACTTCAGCACAGTATCTTATGAAGAAATCTTTGTAAAGCTTTGACAAAAACAGCAAAATCTTCAATTAAAAGTCGCTTCTATGCTGGGTAATCTTTTTTGTCAATTGCAATGATTGTTGTCAAACCGATTCATTTCTCGGTGAAGTAGATGTATAACTTAGATCAACTATATTAAGATTTCTAGAGCCTCCTCATAACCTTTTCTTTATAATTATTAAGCACATAATTTATTAATTTACACATATAAAACATATTCTTTATCTAGAAATAAATTTTTCTCCAAAATGTTATTTCGTTTGTTTCATTTTCATCATGTTTGTAATAAAAAAGACACTGAAAGAAGAATGGACCTTTGCCTACGTTCTGATAATTTTTTTCTATATAACTGATAAGAAGTGTGCAATAAATTAGGATTTACATAAAAAGGATGTGTACACCAATGTAATATAGCTATGAAATATAACAATACTTAACATACCCAACTAATAGCTTTATGCATTCTTTATTAGCCTTCTGATTAAGATTTTACTAATATGAACAACACCTAGTACAAATTTCAAATTTCAAAGACACTCTTAATGCAATTTTAAATTGTAGTGGATATTCCTTTTTTATTTTAGACAAAACTGAGTAATGACAAAAGTTACAGTATTATACCCGATCTTTAAAACCAACAACTGATATTTAGTTAAACAAACAAACTAGGTTAGAATTTCTACAGCAGTAATAATTAAGGATCCAAGCAAACACAAAAGACAAACTGCAGCTGAAGTCATATCAACCAATGTGATTTTGTGATTAGTTTATTTCTGTATAAAATTTTCCAACTATGTTACCGAAATTGTAAGAAAAAAAGAAAGAAAAAAAAAAGATAAGAAAATGATACATCGTTTTCCCAAATAGATAGATGAAAACTTACATGCAAAGATGCATATAACAAAAAAAAAGAGCTTGGGTTTATTGACATTAGTTTATGATATTAAATTTGAAATGGTGAATGAAAAGGGTGATAATTTTAAAAAAAAAGATTCAAATTTTAAATCGACATTTTAAATTTAATGATCGTAAACTAATGTCAATAAACCCAAGCTCTTTTTTTTTGTTATATGCATCTTTGCATGTAAGTTTTCATCTTTCTATTCAGGAAAACTATGTATCATTTTCTTATCTTTTTTTTTTTCTTTCTTTTTTTCTTACAATTTCGGTAACATAGTTGGACAATTTTATACAGAAATAAACTAATCACAAAATCACATTGGTTGATATGACTTCAGCTGCAGTTTGTCTTTTATGTTTGCTTTGATCCTTAATTATTACTGCTGTAGAAATTCTAACCTAGTTTGATTGTTTAACTAAATATCAGTTGTTGGTTTTAAAGATCGGGTATAATACCGTAACTTTTGTCATTACTCAGTTTTGTCTAAAATAAAAAAGGAATATCCACTACAATTTAAAATTGCATTAAGAGTGTCTTTGAAATTTGAAATTTGTACTAGGTGTTGTTCATATTAGTATGTTAGAGCTTAATAACCTGAACATTTTTACTTGTCAAATTTAGGCCCCAGTCGTGCATCACAGAATTTTATAAAAATTAAGTTCCTAGTGATCACATTAAGAAATGATAGAGATACTTTTCATTCTTTTGTCTATCCGCGAACGATATAAAGCACCTGCAGTATATTATGTAGAACCATAGCTATAAGGTACATTTTATTGTTCTACTTTTAGAGGAGGAATAATTTTAATTTATCATCACTTTAGCTATAATAAGGGCTAGTGAGACATTTAGCTTTTAAATGAAAGCGACATGACAGATACATCTACTACATATGATGCTCATTTTTAAATTCCATTCAAAGTAAAATTTAATTTTCTTAGACAGAAAAGGGGCCTTGCTTTATTTTCATAAAATGCAGGTATAAAATTTGATGACTATTAAAGTTGAAAAAGTAAAAAGAAAAGAAAAAAAGAAATGCTATTGCGTGTAATTATGTATGTTAAAATGACAAGTCAAAAATTGGACACAGAAAAAAAAAATCAACACCTTGCAAACCTACACACTTATGCTGTACACAAAGAAATTGGCAGTACCATCACAGCAATCTTTAATTTAATAGTCACGTTTAATATTTGTTATCTAAAGTCTAGTTATCACAGACTATGAAACTTCATATAAACATCAAGTTTAACAAACGCTGATGAAACATAGCCATTATTGATTCAGAGTCACTGGAATATTTAAATCAATCATACTTCATTAAGGTATGACTTACAAAAGTTTCAGATGATTGACTATATTTGTAATAAAATATAACGATCACTTACAAAACATTAATTCGTTACATAATATTACTTGCTCACAACGTATCATTTCACAAGCTCCTATTTAAATGATTCCTTGGAATCTTAGTGTAATTATAGTCTATATTATTGTGTGTAATTTCAAATAAATTAAAGTTGAAAATTGTCAGATGTAAAAAAAACCTATAGATAACTATGCAATATATAAACAAAAAAACGACAAAACAAAAACAACAAACACATTTGTTTTTATGATAAAACGAATTTTCAGAACACATAAAAATCCAGAACAAAATGTTTCTGTATGTAGTGATACAGAAATGCAGCTTAGAAGATTCCTTATTGGATTGAATGAATAACTGTAGTTATAATATCAATTTTCTCCAGGTAAGCTTGTTTCATTCATTACAGACACAATATGGTGATGCTAATTTAGCATCATGAAGAGAGAACACAAGAGATCAGAATCAAAAGCTGCTTTATTTTACCCATGATTAAGCAGAGGCAACCTCTAAAATCATACACTGCCACATACAGATTTAGGAATTATATTACATTCAGATATTGCTTCTATTAACATAAATAAAGATGATTAAAATTAACCCATAAACACATTACATATATAGATTTAAATTTCATACAACCAGACTTGTTACAAAGAATTCAAGCATCATTCTGCTTACACACATAACCAATTCACATGGAAACTCATAAAGAACATCATTTTTACAAATTTTAGGTAGAGATAGAAATTACACTTATAAATTTCTCTATGAAGATAACTATATATGAAAAACCTATTTTAAACATTTATAGTGACTGATTGGATTTTTTTTTCCGTTTTGAACTTACTCAAATGAAAAGCTTGAGTCAATATTCATAGAATGAACCTGCTGTACAGCAAACTCAAAGTCAGTCTCTCCTACATCTTTGCAGGCCCAGTACTTGCATTCTCAGCATTGGCTTTGGTCTGAAACCACATTTGAAACAAAAAAATATGAAATTTGATGCACAGAGAGTAAAAATCACTATGAAAGAGCAAAATTTAAAATAAAAAATACACATGAAGTATATACCACAGCTGGAGAAAAAAAGGTTCAAATCACACAACTATATAAACAATGCAATGATTAGTTGAATAAGCTCAATGAACTCTGGTAAGGATGTTAGATCACTGCAGTTCACTACAACAAATGCCACAAAGATAGAAAAAAAAGATATTCAATGTTGTACATGATGGTGTAAATATATAAACTCTTTTTAAAAAATGTAGCAAAACTTGGCATTATATCTAAAAATAGAGAAAAAAAAGGAAAAAAGGAAAGAATACAGTACTCATTTTTGCATCTAGAAAATATATTTCCTTTCAGAGGATATGCTTCATGCTTTTTGGCATCTTAAAAATGTTCCTATTGTGTTTTCAACTTCCAATTTTTATGCGCTTGAAGTCCTAAACATTTGCTTTTTTTAAATAGGTAAGTGGCTCTACAATAATTGATATTGACCAAGCTCAAGTTTAATAAGGTAGATTGACACTTAGTGAAACTACATAGAGGATTAACATGAATCATTTCAGAATGCAGTTTAGTCTGTGGAAATGGAATTATGGCATACAAAATCTTTTTCTACTTCGTCTTCTATAAAAATATTATAGAATACAAAAGTAATTAGTACTTAAAAACACTAATAAATTTGTCAATTAGAATAATATATTTCTATTTCTTTTCGCCATTTTTGATATGACTTTGAATTTTCAGGAAAAGCTCTACATCCTCATCACATAAATAAAATGAAAACTTCCGTTTGAAGGCATACCACAAGTCATACCTTAACATAACAAAACATACAATGTACTCATAAACCTCTTAAAAATTATGCATAGATTTATTCGACAGTGTCAGAGTGAATTCTATTTCATGAGTGATAATTTTAAAGCACCATTGAAAAAGCTACAATGGTAACAATAAAAGTGTAAACAAACGAAAAATGAGATTAAATTTTCCACGGCAAAAATATTACAATTTTTTTGAGAAGCGCATAAAATGTTTGGGATGCTTTTAACAACACAACTTTATTTCTGTTTCAGATTTGTATTAGGCTGGCTTCAAAAAACAACAACTCACTGCATATTCAAGCATCACATTCAATGATGAGTTCAAAGCATATACATTATTTCTCTACCAAATTTATTTCAAAGTTAAAAGCATTACAGACAAAGAAAAATGAATGTGGTAAGTATACTAACTAATATCATATGTATTCTTTGTTCAAAACTTGTTCCAGTAAAAAAAAAAAACTATGTAGTGTGCACTTCTGCTTTATCACACTTCAAAAATTTCTTACCCTGTTTTAAGTTCTGTAAAACTGGAAAAAAATAACGAAATTTGATTTTCATGTTGGACAAGGCCATGCAAACTATGTATGAATTTCTCAAATATCACTTTCAGACCACAAGGATGTTATGACAGGGTCATGTTAGAAGCACTACATGAGAGGTAATGAAAAAAAAAAAAAGCATGAAACCAGACAATCAATTCAGGAGCTTAGAAGTATTTTGTGCATTTTATTTAGAAAAAAATCTCAAGTTTGTATACTATGAAACAAACAATGTTTATTTACTAAGACCCATGAGGATTACAGATCTTCTTTACCCTTACCTTTACAACAGATTTAACTGTTAAGTACAAACTACAAATACAAAAACAATACTCTTGTATATGTAAACTAAATGAGAGACAAGGGAGAGAGAGAGAGAGAGAGAGAGAGAGAGAGAGAGAGAGAGAGAGAGAGAGAGAGAGAGAGAGCATGGTGAGAAGCAACCACAGACAAAAATAGAAATACATACTGAGATAACCAATTGGGTCACAATAGGAGTACTTCAATGGTCAAAGGGTTGCTATTACTAGTATTACATAGCTATAGTTTGTTGTTAACGCACCTTATCAAACTCTGGAGGATCTACAGAGGATCCTAATTCACCCTCACTTTTGGAAGAAGCCGAGGAGTCTCCTGCTCCGCTTGATGCAGTTGCGGCTTGTTGTCTTCGTCTAAGCATGTCCTCACTCGGTGTGTCTGAGGTGACGACAATTTTCACGATAAATCCACACAGCTCAGCTAGCAAGCTTAATGCTCTTTAACAAAGCTTTAACATTCCAATGAACAATACCAATGCCTGATCAACTGTTCATCAAAGTAATATCTTACAAGGAAGGTGATATACATTTATTTCAATCATTTTTCTTCTAGACACCTCTATATAGAACCATTAATAGTTAACAAAACATTGCACTGATCAGGACGAAGTGTGTGTTATATTTCAGTTCTAAAAAAACAGTATGCAATGTCATATAAACTCAGTACACTTTCTAGTTTTTGAAAATTAATAATATACCACTGCTGTTAATTCAATATTAGCTTGAAAAGTTAGCTCAGATCTGTGGTTTGAAACCAAACTGACAGTCCTCTCTCTATTGATTTAGGAATTTTTTAGAACCATAAGTGCACCCAACTCAACAAATATTATGTTACAATAAAAAATAAAAACAAACCTGAGACAAAATTAGCTCTGTCCAGTTGTGCTCTGGACCAATGCATTGATGATCTAAGGTTTAAACCCTAGCTGACCCCCTTGTCTCTATTAATTCAGGATATATTTTAAATCCTAAGGGCATTAAACTTAACAAATAATACAAAATAAAAGCCAACCTGAAACAAAGTTCTCCTTGATCTCAGCGGGGATGCGCTCCACGTACCACTTGTGGTTCTGCACAGTGGCTAGCACGCCGCCAGCGTTCCTGCGCTGGACGGAGCTGTGGTAGAGGATCTGGTTCCCAAGCATGTCTGTGAGGTTTCCGCCAATAGCACAGAGCACGGCCTCCGGCGCACACGTGTCCCATTTCTTGCAGCCTTTGCTTGCAAACACATAGGCATGGACTTTGCCCTCAATGAGGAGGAGAACCTTGAACACAAGAAAAAGAAGGGTTGGTTCTTTATATTTTTTTGTTTTGTGTTCAATAACCTTTAACCATCATGCCACAGACTATCTGGGCGAATTTTCTACCACATCTTTGTATTCCATGGCACACCTTCTGCTTTAATATAATAAATATTAAAGCTTTTTATCTTTTATACATTTTTGAAAGTTCCCCACAATAATGTGCACGCAAGAAATAGGCCTCTAACCTAGCAATGTAAAGATGTTAAAGCATAAAGCACAGATTGTTCTCTTACCAAATACTGTTTAAATCATTAAACAGTAGTAACAATTTAAAGATTAAACGCATTGATAAAATCAGAAAAAAAATCAATTCTATTCGCTGATCTCTATGAATGCTGGTAATTTTTTTATTGAATAGTGAAAATAAATAATTATGCCTATTCCTAAAAGTTTGTGTTCTTACTTTGTGGCCTGCACCCCCAACCCTGACAATCTCTGTAGGTTCACATGAGTTGACTGCTTCAGTAACAATCCAGTCAGAGTGAGAGCGTGTGGTTGTGATCAAGTTTTGGTTTGCAGGTGGAACTTCCCTTGTGAATCCATATGACCCTGTTTAACCACACACAAAAAAATGAATAAAAAAAAGAATAAAATAGAGGTTACTACTCTCTAGCAATACAAGTCAAGTTAATTTAAAAAGGGGACAAAAAATGTAAATTTTGAAAATCGTTCAACAGACACTTCACCTTCTTTAATAAAAAGATCAAAAATAATTTTTTATATCACAGAGTTTTTTTCCAAACACATTGTCATCAGTCAATCAATACATGTGTTGAGAAAACTTTGCCTTTAACAATTAATTAACTTTGAACTTCTACGAACAACTTCTAAAAATTGTGTGAGGCCTCTTCGTGAAAAATGCATAAATATTTTGAGATAGTTTTTGTGAACTCCTTTTGAATCTCCGAATAGGATAAATCTGGATACCTAGAGGAAATAAAACTAATCAGACATGAGTCCCCGTACCTAGCCCAACGAGCCCCCATATGCAGCGTCCCAGGGGAGCCCCAGTTCCCGCCTCATAGTTGTAGTACGGCTGGAATATGACGCCCCCCTTGGCTTCACCATTCACTGCCACACCGATTAGGACTGTCACATGGTCAAGCAAGCCTGAATTAAAAAAGTAATTATATATATAGATATATATACATATATAATTTTACATATACATGTGTATTAATATTTAAGATTAGCTTATGAAAATAAAAACTAGAAAGCTCAAAGACCATGTAGAAGGATAAAAAAATCCACACACAAAAAAAAAAAGCAATTAAGCATTTTGTAAAAAAAAACCCAAAAAACAACAACTAATGATTGACTAAAATAAAATCTTGAATAAAAATTCAATGAGCCAGCCAATTTTTGCCTGACTTAAAACATTAAACATTATCTATTAAGACATCGTATAATTGTTAGACCAGATGGAAATAAACATTTCAATATTCAGAGAAAGGGCGATTCAAAGTTTTTCACCACAAATCAATTTTGCTTTCTCAACAAACCCCTGCATAAATTTCTTTGTGCTTCTCAAATATGTCCCCAAACTACTTTTCAAGCAGAACAATTCCCTTGCTGTAAACAGAACAGTCAGCACTGCCCAAGTTGATCCACAAAAGACATTACTGAAAATATTGAGTTATGTGCCCTACTTATTGAACTGTACTAACTATTTATGGCAGGAAGTCAAAGGAGAAAAAACTCAGTTCAATGAAAGATGCTAGAAGTAGAAGTGTCAGTCATATTTCTTGCACAGCGATCCTCCATGTAGAGAGCTCAACACGAAAACAGGCTTTAGCGTAAAATAATTTCTTTTTTTTTATGAAGACCTCTTTGTTAGACATCTTTAAATTTTTTTCCCATGCAAACCAACAGGTAGACCACACTTCTTTGATTAAGGGATAGTATACCAACTTATAAACAACAGTTTAGTCTATGGGTTTTCTTTAAACATGTTGTCCAAAGTGTGACATTACATGTTTTTATGATGAGCCAACGTTACAAATTGAAAAGAGCCAATAACTGCCTAAACATAGCACTTATCTTTCTCAGTAAAGATAGACACAAAAAAACAACATAAAAACATATTTTTTTATTTCTATACCTTGAGTGAATTCAGCAGTTCCATCCAATGGGTCTACCCAGATTACAATCTGAAAAAAACAACAACACTTGGTTTACTTTCCTTTTTTGTCAAATCTTATATAATCAATCAGACTTATAAGCTTTAAAAAACAAATTTTGAAAAAAATAAATACAACTAAAATCTGGTTGTCACAACAGCAGATGGATAGAAGTGAGACAATCCAACAGGCGCACAGACAAGGTTTCACTTTTCCTGGACCCATGCTCTACAAAAATTATAATGAGAAAGTCCAAAAGAACATGTGATACTGGTCCACTCATCGCCCAGGATAAAAAGAATTGCATCTTAATAGAAGGAAGTCCAACTGACGTAATAAATCAGCTTAACCTCTTGGATTGACATAGTGTAGCCATACGATACTACTCCTAACAATGAAACAGAATGATCTACAGATAAAAACAATTATCTTCAAGACTACTTTGTTTCATGACAATGCGAGTTTGGAAATTTCATTAATATGTTACATGTAGAACTTCTATAGACTTAAAAAATTAAGTTAAATTGTACAAATAATATGTTCCTAATGAATCCACTGCAGTTCATTTTTACACCAATCAAGATTTTTAAACTTACATGCCTATGATGCACAAATGTTACCATACAGTTAAAAACTCTTATTTGTCGCCTTCATAGCATCACACACTCACTTCCTATGCCAATTTCACACCTGCCTGTAAATGTAACTTCAAACTCTTACTTGAGCAATGGTCATATTTTTTTTTGCTTTTCAAAAACATTCCTCATTCCCGTTTGGGATTATTGCAACTTTAAATGTTAAGGGAATTTTTATTTGACCACCACCCTCGCCTCTAAGGTTCTTACTATAACTTTCCACCTTCCAATGTGGAGTCTTTTCTTATATTATTACTTCGCTTCTCTTAATTTCCTCCTTTTTTGGGGGGGCCATTCTATTCTTGGTACTTGCTCCCTCTTTCTTGGTCATAAAACATACCTCCCCACACACCCTTTCACCTTTTTTCACATGTGGTATTCACCTGATCATCTGTGACGTTTTTATAAATGTCTGGACATGTGTGTTGCAGTACATCTTCTGCCAAGTCTGTGACCACATAGCTGTCTGGAATTTTATCTGATGGGTCCAAACTCTACATGTAAAAAATCATAAATAAAAAAGTAAAAGAATTACGAAGATTATAACATAATAAGCAAAATTATACAAATGAACAATTAAGAATGTTTTCTATCAAAATGACCATAAATCTATAGCTGTCGAAGCAGCAACAACATTTGAAGTACATGGGGTTAAAAGCAGCAACAGTGATTGTATTAAGTAGTAGTTGTAGTAGTAGCAGCAGCAGCATCAACAGAAGCAGCAGCAGTAGTAGTAGTAGTAGTAGTAGTAGTAGTAGTAGTAGTAGTAGTAGTAGTAGTAGTTGTAGTAGTAGCAGCAGCAGCAACAGAAGCAGCAGTAGTAGTAGTAATAGTAGTAGTAGCAGTAGTAGTAGTAGTAGTAGTAGCAGCAGCAGCAGCAGCAGTAGTAGTAGTAGTAGTAGTAGTAGTAGTAGTAGCTGTATTACAATATAAAATGCAATGTATTTTCAGAGGAAAGGCTTAAGTCAAGTAAGTCAAATCAACAGGTAGACCACAATTCTTTGCTTAAGGGATAGTATACCAACTTATAAACAACAGTCTAGTCTATGGGTTTCCTTTAAACATTTTGTCCAAAGTGTTTTTATGATGAGCCAACGCTACAAACTGAAAAGAACCAATAACTGCCTAAACATAGCACTTTTCTTTCTCAGCAAAGATATACACAAAAAACTTAAAAACATATTTTTATTTTATTTCTATACCTTGAGTGAATTCAGCAGTTCCATCCAATGGGTCTACCCAGATAACAATCTGAAAAAAACAACAACACTTGATTTACTTTCCTTTTTTGTCAAATCTTATATAATTAATCTATTAGACTTATAAGCTTTAAAAAACAAATTTTGAAAAAAAATAAATACAACTAGAATCTGGTTGTCGCAACAGCAGATGGATAGGAGTGAGACCAGGAACAATCCAACAGGCGCACAGACACGGTTTCACTTTGCCTGGACCCATGCTCCACAAAAATCATGATGAGAAAGTCCAAAAGAACATGTAATACTGGCCAGCTCATCGTCCAGGATAAAAAGAATTGCGTCTTGGTTGAAGGAAGTCCAACTGACATGATAAATCAGTTTAGCCTCTTGGATTGACAGTCTAAATGTAAAAGTGTAGCCATACGATACTACCCCTAACAGGACATACAGATAAAAACAATTATCTTCAAGACTACTTTGTTTCATGACACTGCGAGTTTGGAAATTTCATTTATATGTTACATGTAGAACTTCTATAGACTTAAAAAATTTAATTAAACTGTACAAATATTATGTTCCTAATGAATCCACTGCAGTTCATTTTTACGCCAATCAAGATTTCTAAACTTACATGCATATGATGCACATAATAAATGTTACCATACGGTTAAAAACTCTTATTTGTCGCCTTCATAGCATCACACACTCACTTCCTATGCCAATTTCACACTTGTCTGTAAATGTAACTTCAAACTCTTACTTGAGCAATGGTCATATTTTTTGTTGCTTTTCAAAAACATTCCTCATTCCCGTTTGGGATTATTGCAACTTTCAATGTTAACTTAGTTAAGGGACTTTTTGTTTGACCACCACCCTCCCCTCTAAGGCTCTTACTATAACTTTCCACCTTCCAATGTGGAGTTTTTTCTTATATTATTACTTCGTTTCTCTTAATTTCCTTCTTTTTTGGGGGATCCATTCTATTCTTGGTACTTGTTCCGTCTTTCTTGGTCATACCTCCCCACACGCCCTTTCACCTTTTCACTTTTTTTCACATGTGGTATTCACCTGATCATCTGTGACGTTTTTGTAAATGTCTGGACATGTGTGTTGCAGTACATCTTCTGCCAAGTCTGTGACCACATAACTGTCTGGAATTTTATCTGATGGGTCCAAACTCTACATGTAAAAAATCATAAGTAAAAAAGTAAAATAATTACGAAGATTATAACATAATAAGCAAAATGATACAAATGAACGATTAGGTATGTTTGCTATCAAAATAACCATAAATCTATAGCTTTCTAAGTAGCAGCAACATTTAAAATATATGGGGTTAGTAGCAGCAACAGTAATTGTAGTAAGTAGTAATACTAGCAGCAGCATCAACAGCAGCAGCAGCAGCAGTAGTAGTAGTAGTAGTAGTAGTAGTAGTAGTAGTAGTAGTAGTAGTAGTAGTAGTAGTAGTTAGTAGTTACAGAAGGGGGAGGATGATGAAATGGATAAAAAGTAGTTTTAGTGTAAAAAAAAAAGGGTGGGAGGAGAGAAACGTTAGTGTTCTCTTCTGACATAAGAGTGGTGATGATTAATGCGATGATAGTAATACAATGTACCTGAGGTTTCAGTGGTGGGTTGTGTTGCGATAATGATAATTATATCTGTTATAAAAATAAAGACCATAAGGATAACAATGTCGAAATTACGATGACCATCACACTTGTTAATAGCAATAAAACAGACGAAGTTGACAAGGGTGACGACCAGAACTTACTTCCTCGCCAAAGATTGCCACTTTGGGGAACTGTTTGTGTAGCGAGGCCACAATACACCTCTGGGCGGCGCGATCTGCCTCCGTCTGAAGATCGTTCTTACCCTGTAAAGCAGAAAACAAGGTGCAGAGTTTCTTTAATCGTTAGTAGCTATTTATTCTTGACAGTGAATCGTTGGTTCAATAATGTAAATTTAAAAATTTAGCTGTATAACGACCTATCTCATCTCCAAAATACTATAAATTTTACTACTTTCTAAATGAGAAAGGTACTAATATTACTCAAGAGACATTGTTATTGGAGGCTCCTAGGACAAGATAATTCATAAATCAAGTGCGCAGACGCCAAGCCATCTTTTTATTTATTTATTTCTTTATACATGCAAGAAGCTGGAACACTTTTTGACAACTGGAACGATTGAAGGGAAACCAGTAGGATAAAACAAAGAGGAAAATCAACGGACGAGCGAACAAAATTTAATGATCTAACATAGGAAAATAGACAGAGGCATTGGAAGCAGAGCGGGATCGGGAGGTTCGGACTGTGGAGGATCTAGGAGCGTGATCACTATCGCTACATGTATACAGGGCAGTGTTACTTTGTGGGTGGATGGAGGCCAAATTGTAATCAAGATGGTGAAATTGGGAATGTGATCTCACAAAGAGTTGTGACACTTAGTTGGGAGGCAATATCATAAAAAATCAACATAGAGATCTCCGCAGTGCAATGACGTTATAAATACTTCCCATTTTGGCGTACTGTGTCATCTTATCAACCGTATAGTTGTTCGCGCCGCTTAGAGTTACTCATTGCGGGAGGTAATTGCATAACAGACTAACCAAAACCTAGACATTCATGATATATGACAAGGTCACCATAAAAATTCCGTATACGCCATATTTCGAGGGGAAAAAATTGTAATATAGTCTTAAAGTTTTTTTTTTAAATATACAAAATTATTAATACTCCATCCGTTCTCTTCTTTCCTTCTATTCCTTGTGGTGTAGTTAAGAGGTGGTGCAGCTACACTGCCATATCTAACTAAAGCCCTCTGCACGCACGGTGGATACATTTACATTCTCAATTACGAGGTGCATAATAAAAAAGCCGCTGATGGGTGTAATATTGAAGGAGGGTAGTACACGGGGGACTAGACAATCCAGTGATTCGGTAAGTATTAAGCACAGTGCGCGGTTACGCACGTATGCAAATTATGGATGTAAGTATATACTAAGCCTGTATCACAGGTTGTTAAAAAAAACAAAAAACGAATATATTACTGTTTACACTACTGTGCAACGTAAGGATAATAATTGGCAAGAATTGGACCGTTGCAGAGCAATTAAGGGTGGTTAGGCGGGTGATCAAAAGAGCTAGTCCATAAATGGATATTTAGAAATAAATGCATAGACAACCCACAAATGTCAGATAATTACTGACAGATGAGAGGCAGAAAGAGAGAGAGAGAGAGAGAGAGAGAGAGAGAGAGAGAGAGAGAGAGAGAGAGAGAGAGAGAGAGAGAGAGAGAGAGAGAGAGAGAGAGAGAGAGAGAGAGAGAGAGAGAGAGAGAGAGAGAGAGAGAGAGAGAGAGAGAGAGAGAGAGAGAGAGATAGATAGAATTATATAGAGAGAGAGCGAGCGAGCGAGAGACAGAGAAACAGACAGAGAAAGGTGAATACAAAGAAAACACCAGTCGTTAGCATCGAAGTTCCCCTAACTACCTGAGATAGCTGAAGAGAAAACCTTTTTGCAGACGGTATTAGGATATATCTCTTTCTGTCTGTCTCTCTCCTCTCTCTCATGTTTTCTCTATTTGCACTGTTTTCAATGTCTCTATGCACATGTCTTTGTGCCTGGGAGAGAAAAGCGAACTATTTGTTAAAAGGTCAAAGATTGTGCTATAAAGCATACGCAAAATCATGCGAGCGAATTCTCGGGTCCATTTTATTTTGTCCGTGTTGACAAAAAGGCTGGGAAATGAACCCTCACAAACAATACATGCCCACTCTGCATTAAAAAAAAGAGAACATAAATGACTTGCTATCAATTAACCATGAAGCTAACAAGCATGATAGCATCACTTCTCAAAATAACATTTAAGTCTCTTCAATCTTTTATAAATGGACTGTTATTCTCGCGAGCTAAGCATTGTTTTGATTCTATTTTTAGTCCACACCAGCCAATAATAGCGGGCCCTAGATAGTTCAGTAAGTAGAGTGCAGGGCTAAGGCAATAAATAAGTTCCCGACAGGAACCAGCATTGAATCGGAGCTGGTGTCCCGCATTTGACTTTAGATCAAAGGCACCGTCACCGTATGTGATATTTTTGAAACATATGGCATGTAAAGGTTATTTTTAGCCGATTGTGGGTATCAGAGGTAAAGAAAGGCTGAATAACATATTAACTTTTTAAATTCAATTTTTAACTCTCAAAGCCATCAAAACATTGGAAAGAAAAGCGACCCAAAGCGTCAAGCTAGGAACTGTCCGGAACAATGCTCTCAAATAACATCCCTCACTCTGTTTCTCTGTCTGTCTGTCACTCTCTCTCTTTCTTTCACATTTTTTTTCAATCTGCCCCTCTAGGACTTAACCGTGTGATAAATTCAGCACTTGTACAATTATTCTAAAAACAATATGCTGTTAAACATAAAACACATAATATAAAACTTAGCCACCCTCCTTTGCATATTAAACTATTCTCTTAGTAGAAAGTACACTTGGAAAACTGGACCGCATTTAACTTTTCCACATACCGTAATTACATAGAAAATTACAGCATCATGCCTAATAGAAGAATTGGACAAAACACGTTCACAAAGTATACGGACAATGAAAACGCTTGGGCATTACTAAAACGTGTTACACGTTACAAAACTGAGGAGAAAGACGCACACTATTGTTGTCTCAATTCAGTAGTTATATTTGCATCCATAAATAAACACGGGCAAAATTGTATCACTTCGTAGACCACGGCAAGCTGTATATTTCCAGAGCATTATAGAGTCTAGCTCGTTTGAATACGATGAGGCTCAGACAAACCTACTTTGCATAATGGGGGGCAGTGAGGGCCTCGACATATGCTACCAAGCATAAAAAAACAACCTCTGTCCATAAGGGAACTTAGAAAATCAATACAGACATCGACCGGGGGGGGGGGGGGTATATTAGAGATATAATAAGGGCCACGCATTGATCATGCAAGATAAGAAGATGAATATGGAGCTAGTCTGTAGAGAACGGCTATTTCAAGGCACAACAATATTGCAAGTATATATTCTCCATGTGAAAAGGAAATGGTAGGTCCTATCTATTCAGTTCTCCATAGGCGTTTTGGAGAATATTAAAAGAAGATGGCCAAAAAAAACAGGAACGGCAACTACAAGCATCTAAAACAAAAGGTCACTCAATACCAGCTCAATTCCAAGAAGCTTTTCACAGAGAAAGGAGATAGAGAGAAGGAAGAGAGAAAGAGAGAGAGAGATGGAAAAGGAGATATAGAGGCAAATAGAAAAAGAAAGATTACACAATAAAAGTTTTCATCCCTTCCAAACCACACTTGTTTATCAAGTAATATTATTTAAAAAAAACATGATGAATAGCCAAAAAATTGACGGATGTTGCAATTAAATAAACGCGATTGGTTTTTAAATAAAACGTTCTTACTCAGAAAGTTTTGAGAGACTTCGACAGTGTGATGGGTAACAAGTCTATAGGGATTTTAAAAAAGCTTTATAATTCTCAAAATTATACGACATCCAGCCTTATCTCTATCTGTCTGAATTTAACTCTCTCTCTCTCTCTCTCTCTCTCTCTCTCTCTCTCTCTCTCTCTCTCTCGTTTTTACATTGTTTATTAAAACGCGGCTCGAGTAGCTGAGGTCTTGCTTTAAAACCTTTAAAGCCGAACCTCCTAATGCCACCGACACACATGTTTGGCTTTTTTGGCATACGGGTACCAATGATCTAAAAATCTGAAAATGGTCCTTGTCGAATAATATAACTATAGAAGAGAGAGGGAGAGAGCGATAGAAAGGGAACTTATAATAAATTGAGTATATCTTTGCAAACCACAGTTTCAACACATAGTAATTTCCATTGAAAATACAACATTTTAGAAATCGAAGACTATTTTTTTTATAAAACGCATTAAAAACAACACCAACAACAATAAACGACGCTAATGGTAAATATTTTAACCTGAAGGTCAACAGTGGGGACAAGATGGGCAAGGCACACTATTTAAGGAAAAGAATGGAACAGGGCAAAGGAATTAAATAAGTTACTATTCTTTATAATTAATATTATTATCATTATCATAAAATATCTCTCTCTCTATCTGAGAGGGAGGGAATTGGCAGCCCTGGGGTAGAATATTGGCTTTGAATGCAGAAGGTTTGTGATTCCAGCCCTGCTGTGGCAACTCTTCTTCTACTGGTTGGGTAGGTGTTAGTTTAATGTGACCGACTGAGACAGAGTCATGGTATCCCCGCTCTGTCTGTGTGGCAGCATGTAAACTTGTCAGACGTTAGTCTTGGGGATCGTCAACAATATAGTCTATAAAGTGCTGACTTTAGACAAAAAGCAACAACATCACACTCTCTCTCTATTAAAACTTTATTCATTTAATATATGCACGTCATTTCACTGCTAAACTATTATTTTTAGAAAATCAGTACCCAATCTGCTTTGCACAAATCATCCTAAAAGAAACATGATTTTTGGGCTAGAAACACAACCTTGCGCGATGAAATTTGTAAGAGTCCTTTAGTTGCACACGGAGTAGAAAACAATAAACCATATCTTTTCCTATCAATTTAAACCATTTTCCCTGTCGATTTTTATCTTTATAAAAGAATAGGGCCCAAATCTAGTTGTATTTTTTATTTATTTATTTCTTATTTAACAAAATCAATATTTTTCTTTGTTTTGTTTTGCAAATTCACAAATAGAGTTGCCTCTTCCACATAAAAATGCTCAACTTTTGTTTTCATCTATGACATAGGTATCCCAATCCAATAATACATTTTAAAACCTTGTAGAAAATGAAATATGTCTCCTTTCAGAAGATTAGCATAGGTACTTCACTAGCAGTAGTCACACTTTTAGAATTTGTGGTTGTCTAAAGAACCTATTAGTATTATTAAATTTGATCTCCAGAATGGTTTATGGACAAGCAAATTTCTACACTGGCTTTTTGATTCAATCCATCAAAACTTCTCCCTTCACCATGTACTGCAACAAGCAGCAGAACGATAGATCTTGTTGTATACCCTTCTAAATTGTGAATTCAACCAGAAGGGCTTTTACATTAACAAGCGATAATCTGCTATTTTCCTTCTTCCCTCCTATTGCCAAGCACTTGCTAAACCGACTTACACCAAAGGCTATCTAGAGCTCTATGAATATTCAAAAAATCACACGATTTAAAATTTTAGTTAAAAGAACCTTTTTTTAAATATTTAACTCCATAGGAAAAGGTGTAAACTAAAGCATGAAACTTCTGTTGTTGTTTTTTTTTATTATTATTCACCACATAAAATCATAGGCTGTAATGACTTAATTCAATAAAACCCAGAAATATGAATCAAGAGTCAATAGAAATTAATACAACTTAAAGATTAGGAAAAGAAAAGCACAATAATTTGGACATAATTATAAGAAGACACACAGCCTACAAAAGCAAATGACCCAAGAAAAGATACTTAGTTAGATACAATGTAATGTGGCAGTAAGTAAAGGAAAAAGAACTTTTATATATATATATTATATACAAGTTGGGAAACATAATTAAAAAAAAAAAATGTATTAAAAACTCATTCAACATGTGCGCAAAGGGAGCTATGGACAGATGAAATACTGAAATATAATAGGCTGCATATAAACATGTTTCATTTTTTAACAATACAAACAGGGCTTTATAAAACGGATCTACAGTGACTCAGCGCGTTTTAGCTTTAAATCTAACTAGAATCTAGATCTAAATATACAGTGATCTCCTGAGATTACTTAAGAGACACCTCTCAAGAGACTTAACTATATTCCCAGCCTGTTTTATTCCTTTTTAAGATCATTTTCCGTGTGTTTTTACCTTTTCCGAGAGGCAGCTTGGCTGTGAGAGTAGTTAAGAATATTATCCCCAGCCTTTTTTTTCTCCATCTGGGAAGGCTGAGTCTTCTGTAGGCACCATATGTTACAATGTTTCCATTTAAATAATGGGCATTAACGCTGTGTATCACGATTGTTCTACTCAACATATATTCATATAGAATCTATGACTTTTCTTCAAACACAAAAAACGTTAAGATGAAGATATAAAAGTGCGTATATACTATAGAGACATGTACTGATGTAGGCTACTTGAGAAAGACGAAGCTATTGTTTGAACATGCAATTGTGCATGTTTTATGTGCGAGAAAGATATTATTATTAAAATTAATCTAAAGCTTACCTTTTCGACAATTCCAAGGTCTCCGGTTTTCATGATATCACGAATTATTGTTCCAGCTCTATATGAAACTGAAACAGATGCAGCTAAAACTCTCATGATGAGAGGAGACACATCGCAGTTGGGGACGCCATCTTGTATCATGGGGAAACAATTTCGAATTTATTCGAAACGATGTCACAAGTAAATTTTGAGGAATTTGAGAGTGAGAAGCACTGTGGTGAAAAAGATAACGACAATGCGAATCTACTTGTATCACGAAGGGAGATCACTCTTAAAAGCTAAACAAAAGAACAGCAACGTCAACTTTCCTGTGTTGTCATTATTGTCATCTTCAAGAAAGATTTGCAACAAATAATCAAAATACAAATCTTTAGATCTAGAAATAGAGAGCTACTCTAAAGTTGCAACAACTTTAAGCATCGTATGGCTTAAGTAATAATGTGGTCGTTGTTCAGTCGCGATCCTGCAAAGGATTTTCAATATGAAATAGGAGAGAAATTCACAGGTCTCGAAGAAAAATCCATATGGACTCTCCATCGCGGAAAGAAAAAGGTAGGCCTAGAGTTTATGGTTAAATCTTACTCTAAGGTTAAGTAAAGGCATGTACATCTAGGTCTCCAGTACTATGTGATATAAAGGAGAAGATCCATAATTGTATTATAGATATCTAGATTTAGATCCAGATTAGTCTAGAAGATTTGGCACTCCTTGAGTTTTGTGGTCCCTAACCTGTGGGCGATCAAATGGGCTTGGTGGGCGGGATTCGAGGGGTGGGTGGGTAGGATTCGATTACATCGGAGTCAGTCAACCTGTGAAGAGAGAAGAGAGATACAAAGAGAGAGAGAGAGAGAGAGACCACAAAACTCAAGGAGTGCCCAGATTTTGATCTAAGCTAACTTCAAAAACGATAAATTATTTAGCCGCAATAGATTTATTTTTACTATCAGTAGCTCTATATCTAGACATTATAGTGGATTCTGTACTTGCATTATCCCCTCTGTTGATGAATTGACAGGAAGCACCACAGAGATACCATACGGGAGTTATTCCTTGCATCTTTCATGCTAAATATAGAGTGAAACTTTAAGCTTTTGTGATGCTTTATTTTATAATTAGCCCTACTAGTTCTAGATCTAGTAGGGGGTGGGGGGTAAAAATAAAGATATAATCTAAGGAGACCCCAATCGTGGTCTATATGTTCTCTCTAAATCTCTCTCCCCTCTCTTTCTACCATGAGAGTGGAGTCGACTATAGATCTACTCTAGGAGTGGAATGCACAAACATGACGTAACTTACGTCTAGTCTTTACAAGCCTTCTTATTCTTATATTGATACGGCGAGACGTAAGCTACGTCTTGTTTGTGCATTTTACTATCTACTATAGATCTACTCTTCATTACTTAGCTCTAGAGATCGAGGAGCTAGTAAGACAAGGTCAAGATCAGCAAGGGGTAAAATGAAGCATCTTTATCTTAGGGAGTTTAAAATTGATCGGAAACACAAATATAAGTGCTTCCAGGGGGGGAGAGAAATTCTCAATATTTAAAGGAAATAATTTTTAAAGTTTTGCTATGTAAGAAAAGTTTTAGAAGTCATGCTCAAGGATACTCCATTTATATTTTGTGAAAAAAGGTAAGCATTACCAGACTTATTACAAAGATAAAATTCAGTATATATCATATATGTTCATGAAGGTTTTGAAATTTTTGACCTGCATTAATCATATTTTTTTTCATGCCTTGCATTTTCAGAATTCGGGGGATCCTGTCTCTATTTTTGCATTTGACATAAAGGCTGCGAGTGAGACTCAAATACAGACTGCCAAAAGCTCTTTAAAAAGGATTAAAACTCTGCGGCATCCTAATATTCTAACATTTCTTGATGGAATTGAGGTTACAATCTTCTTAATACTACTTTTTTTTCCTCTTTTCTTTTTTATCTTAATTCTGTGGATTTTTTGTTTTTGTCAATTCAGTTTATTTTGCATTAACATTTTACAAGCATTGTTGGCAGAGTTTTCAACAGACTGATAAATCTTTTTTTTTTAATTAAAAAAAATTTCCCTAACCCTTAATTTATCGACTAGTTGATATACTTCACAATGAAAAAATTACTGACGTAATGGGCATAACTTTTCCTATATACTGATGTTTTTAAATGTGTTGCCATTCTTTTCTCAAAAGAGGCACAAATTATGAAAAAAGAAATGATTTAGAAAGAAGATTGGGTGCACTTTCTAATCGTATACTACTTGACACATTTGTAGAAAAGAAATATTAAAAAAAAATTTTCAAAATTATAAGTCAATATTCTTGGCAACAAGACCATTTAGCCTTGCAGTTAAAGTGTGTGTTTTTTTCTTTTTTTTTCTTTTTTTTTTTTGGGGGGGGGGGGAATTTGTGTGTGCACATTTTTGTTTACATGCCATTGAACACATTGAAATTAAATGAAAACAAATTATTCACAGCAGTTATAAAAATAAATTGAAGCTGCAAGGACCATGCAAATTCATAGTCTGTTTCAGTGTTTGGGCGCTTGCGAAACTCATTATCAGAGTATACGTCTAGATCATTGTTCCTGTCACCCTTTATCACCCATCTTCTGGATCTGATTCAATATCACTTTCTCCATTCTCTCAAGTAATAGCGTTTCAAACATTGTTCCGTATTTTCAATGTGCATGCCGAGCAAATCTAATATCAAACATGTTTACTTCTGTGGTAAGAGCTTATCAGTGTTTTTGTAAAAATCGTAACTTGTCAACTACGTTATATTTTCTAAATCCGTAAACAGCTATCGAAAGTAGCATTCTTCTTTGGTTGTGTGTAAATCTTTTTCCAGAGGAAAATTATCTGTAGCTGCTAATCCATAAATAAAAGATGTATGCCAAACTCATTTCTTAGCGGGTGATAGCGGGCACTCCTGTCAAAAAATTGTGGTGGTGATGGCATAAATTATCGGTTAACTGTGTTAACAACACCCTAAATGTTCAAATTGATCTGTCATGCATTCCTATAACCACCTTTGAAAGCTATTTATGCACTCATTCTTTTAGTGCGAATTTTTTTTTATTTGTTATTCAAGATGGTCAGCAACACATCATTACTAATAATTTTTTTTTTTAGACTGACAAGGTGATTTATTTTGCCACGGAACCTGTGGTGCCACTTGAGACATATCTTCAAGAGAATGATAGTGATGGTCACAATCAGATTGCAATATCATGGGGTCTTCACCAAATTATGGTATGAGCTTGTTTTTTTTAAATATTATTTTACAGTGCTAAAATACTATCAAAAACAGGTGTATATTTTGAATTTTGAACACATATTGTTTTAAGTTACTTAAACTTATATGGGTATCACAAACCTAACTTAAAATGTTTACCCTAAAAGCAAAATAAAAAATCAACAAAAGAATAAGTGTACATTGTGTGTTTCAAAGAAAGTCATTTTGAAAACACTGTCTGCAGCTCTTAAAAAGTTTGTACAAGGTTTGAACATTTCTTAAACGAAATAAAGGTTAAAGTTTTGTCTTTCAGAATCTAGAGTTAATTTTGTTGCTTTGTTTGAATATCTCTCCTATTCTCAGAAAGGACTGTCATTTCTAGTCAATGACTGCAATCTCATCCACAACAATGTATGCATGGCTTCAGTCTTTGTGGATCCTGCCGGAGAGTGGAAGCTGGGTGGAGTTGACTACATGTACCCTGCTCAAGGTGCTGATAGCATTCCACCTGTTAAAATACTTCCCCTCCTTGAGAGATATGACTCTCCCGAAAAGACTGAGGGGAAGAAGGTTCGAACAGAAAAGTGGTACGTCATTCCTTATTTAAATGTTCTGACAAAGGCAAAGCCACAATATATATTCCTAATTTATATTTTTGGGATGGCTAACCCTCATTTCTGGCGTTAGGAAAAAAAAATATTGATTGATGCCACAAAAGCCTTCCCTTGTGTGTGTGTTTTTTTTTATAATCAGGTTCTTTTTGAATAAAATTTCCCACCACAATATTTTTTCAATTTCAGTTTAATTTTTACTGAATTAACAAAACTAAAAAAAGTGAAGCATGATCAAGTTGATAATTATAATTGATAAATTAGTGCAGTAGTTGTTTTATTACTATGAAATAAGATTGCCTGCTACAGTTGTATTGTCTTCAGATCCACGCAATAGAAATCAGTGCTAATATGTTGCAAAATTTCTTTTCACTGTCTCTCATTTTCCCTTTTAAGGTCAGCAGATATGTGGGGCTTAGGGTGTTTGATTTGGGAAGTTTTCAATGGGACTTTGCCTAAAACAGCCTCTTTAAAATCCCCTGGAAAGGTAGGTCTTCTTCACTTGCATGTCTAACACACTTTACTAATTTACAAGAATATACCTTTTCTCTCCATTGTAGTTCTTTGTTGTTTCAAATAAATTTTTTTTTTTTTAATGTTTGTATTAAACAGAGACGTTGGAGCCATGTCTAAGCATTGTGTCTATTGTTCATACATATTTGATTTTTATTTTGTAAAATATCTCTTACCAATTTTAAGGATCAATGAGTAGAGTTTCGAACAAAAATTATTTTTTGACTGCACAGTTGTGTTTCATCACATGAGCAAATATTCTTGACAGCTTTTAAACAGGGTCTTCTTATTTGTTTTGTATTTTAGTATTGTATGCTTTCAATGTCTAGTATACCAAATACATGTATTTGAGAGGAACACTTGTGCTTCGATAAAAATGGCAAATATAATATATTTCAATTTCCTCAGATTCCTCAGTCCCTGATTCCCCATTATTGTGAACTTGTAGGAGCCAATCCAAGATCACGCCCGAATCCTGCAAAATTCATAGAAAACTGTCGTCAAAGAGGTGGATTCATGAACAATACTTTTGTGGATTCCATGATGTTTCTCGAAGAAATCCAGGTACCAGCATTTTCATTTTATTAAATGTTTATGAGTGAGTTACTATGCCTTTTTTTGAAGTGACATAGAACTCAGCAAAATCAAAATTAATTTCATTCAGTAACGTAAGTATTTGGTGCATGCACTTATTTAAAATAACAAAGTCCTTTACATTCTCATGGATGGGAGAGTGTCGAATACAGCCAGCATACCGGCCTATAGAGGTTTCACAAGACCACTTGCCGGCTTCTCATAAATGCTTGGTACATGTACATGTAGTTAAAAAATGGGGTGGAAGTAGTGGCCAAGAGCTATCGATGTTAAAATCGCCCATATGATATTATTAAACTAGTAATAGTTTTGTTATTTATTTAAATGTATATCGATAATTACATTTTCTTATGGGCGTCCAGGTAAAACTATTCTCGCTTCTGAGTTGCGTTCAATAGCCCAAGTACTAGTTCTGTTTATTGATGTTTCATTAACAAGGCAAAACTGCATTGATGAATGTTGCGATAACTATTACAAGTAGGACTACCGACGAGTGTCTTTGGTAGCCATCTAGTTTCACTAAACAACCAGTCACTATGCTGTGGTCTATGACCCGACTCTATGTCACTAATGTTTGTGGTCAGTGCATAGGGATGTGTATGTTGTACTCACATGCAAACAATGGGATGACTTGAAAGGAGTAACTCCCCCTCAGAGTTTAAAGTGTGGCCCTTTATGCTTGCAGTAGTCTGAGGTAGGGATGCAGAAGCCAGCAATCTGTATCCAAGGGTCTCTTTCTTGTTTTATTTATTGTTTGATGACATGGCACCTGAAAGACTTCTGGCACTTCAGTATCTCCGGTGCACTTAAGGTTATGGTATTTCTATACATTTATACATGTATTTGAGAGGAACATTTTTTCTCATCTTTTTATGACTACTCCAAAGTGATTTCTTTTATGTATTTATTGTTTGGAGTGTTGTAAGTAGATCTATTATTTCTGACAAAGAAGGGCGGAGACATAGATCCAGTTCATTGAAGCCCTTAAGGTGCAACTATACCAACTCATACATACATCCTGGTCAGACACAGATCCATTTTTAGTGGTTATTCACTCCTGGAGATAAAACGGCTGTCATATGACGGACAACAGCTTCCGTTGACGGACCGACAATCTGTGTTTTGCTACGGGGAGGCAAAACTTGATCTGTGATAGTCTGTGTTGGACGACCGCCATTGTTTTCCGGCTCTCGATTCAAAACTTTAAACACACTTTTCTCTAGAATGCCTTTATAAGTATAGATCCAAGTAGTATATTTAGTCTCAGATAGTAATAAAATAAGGTCACAATAAAAATGATTTATGAAATAAGCTTAGTTTTTGAAATATTTGAAAATTTAGCTATGCGCATAACCCTTTACCTAGATAGCTGGTCAAGCCAGAATCTAGGTTTGCGTGTATGTGTGAAGAGTGATTCCCCGCTGACCGGTGACCTTTGATCCTGGTATCACATGCTTCGGCTGGCATCTGTGTTGCTTGGGCGTTTATACCAAGACCGCATACTTTGTCATATGTTACTGACGATCGACGCTTGGCCTAGTTTGGTGTAGCCAGGCCCTTAAGTCCAATGCACAATTCACGGGTTATGGAGTAAAGGAAAGTAGAAATAGTGTGTATTTTTACAAGAAGAAATGTTTACTCTGGAAGGTTATTATCGATCAAATTTCTTTTATACATCCATACAAGATATTGAAAAACGACTAAGTTTCAATCTATTGAAGGAAAAGAAAAATGAATATCCAATGTTCTCTTTATTGTTTTAATGAATCTGAATAAAAAGCAGGTATGCAGTGGTATGATGTACCTAGTAAGAAAAAACCTGCGATGGGTTGCAGAGTTTTCCATTAAATTTACCAAAACTCACTTGTTCTGCAGGCTTTTTGAAATTTTTTGCTCCCACTCATGCATTCCTCCAACTATAGAGTGAAGGAGTATGAAAAAGTATAAGTATTTTGTATTGTCAGGGTTTCATTCAAGTTTATGTTGTATTCTATAGATTAAAGATCAAGCGGAGAAGAACAAGTTTTTTGCCAACCTCACTCCGTCACTAGATTCATTTCCACCAGCCTTCTGCCGTAACAAGATTTTACCTCAGCTTTTAACTGCTTTTGAATATGGCAGTGCTGGATCATCTGTTCTGGCGCCGCTCTTTAAGGTAAGACTTGGGCTGTCAAAAATCACTTTTTATGCTGTTGAAAATAATTCTACCTCCATTTTCATTGCAGTCTTGACATGGCATTACATTTCAAGGTATAGCATTGGTTTTCTGAGTAATTACTTTATAAGCTTTGTAAAATTTCATTATTCCCTGTGGAAGCAAAGTTTGCTTTACAATAAGATAATTTGGATACAAATTTCAGTGCTAGTAATGCAATAACTAAAAACTGAAATACAAATGAAGTCAAGTTTTAGCTATGTTTGAGTATATTTGATAAAAAATTGTTTGAAAATCGCCATGGGGCAGATAGAATGTATCAAACTTCGAATCCATTAAACTTCATTGTAGTTTTAGTCTGAAAAACATGTCATTTTTTTATTTTTCAGATTGGAAAATATCTTGAGACCAGTGAGTATCAAGCAAAGATAGTCCCTTGTGTTGTCAAGCTGTTCTCCTCTCCTGATCGAGCAACTCGTGTCAAACTGTTACAACAGGTAATGACTGCTTTGACATTAGCTAAATTGAATCTAGGAAGAAGCCTATGTTTGAAATATTCTAAGTCCTAAGAAGAAATGTGTTTTACTGGGCAAATAGGTTTATAACATTTATACCACGAAGCATAATAAGCTAAAGTTTGGCATTGGTCTCACTTTTTATGACTGCTAGTCCAAGATTAGTAATGTATATTGATTGACCAAATACAAACAAACAAACAAAAAAACCCAGAAAAAAAACAACAAACTATTATGTATTGACATATCCATTTCTTTGTGACCTCAATTTAAACCTTGCATCTCTACTGTCGAATCATTTAAGTTCCTGAGAATTTGTATTTCCCAATAAGTAATTTTGTGTCTATTTTTCATTGTGATAAAATTTGCATGATATCTTTTTTATTTATATAACTTTTACTTAACCTCTATGTTAACTGCAGTCTGACATTGCATATCATTCATCATTGGTATTTTTACTTCACCCAGATTGAATTTTTTGTAGAGCATCTTCAGCCTGACACGGTCAATACACAAATTTTCCCAAATGTGATAAGTGGTTTTATGGACACAAACCCTATGGTGAGGGAGAGCACCATCAAGGTAAGTTAAAATTGAAAAAGTCAGTCTTATTCATCATGCAAAATGTTACTGAGCATAGTTACATTGTATGATTTTACTTTTATTCCTTATCTTATTCCTTTATTTAATTTTTTTCTTCTATAAAATAAACATTTGTATAATGAATTATGAAGAACTTCAATCAATACATTTCTTGTATTCTCAGGCAATGTTGCATTTAGCTCCAAAGCTCAATTACAAAAACCTGAATGAGGAGTTGATGAAACATTTTGCGAGACTGCAGAGCAAAGATGATCAAGTAAGTTACCTGAGAATGTTATATTTTACCAATGGTGCAAAGCCGAAGCAAAAACCATGTTTTTATGTGGGTTTTTTTTTTCTTATATTTTTCCTTGTTCTTATTAATAACTTTGGACAATAAATTGTTTTGTATCTGAACTAAAAATCATGCCTTCTTAAAAAATAAATTTATCTCATGTTTTGTTTCTTCTGTTATATTGTACAAACGGTTCTAAGTTGAAGGAGAAAGCCATTGGATTTTTTGCATTATCGCTTGTATTGTTGTTATTATTAATTATTTTGGTAAAGCAATCTTTTTGTATCTTAATCACTTGAGTGCTCAGATATATTTTTAGAAATGATGTACACATATAGCATAACTGTCGATTAATTTGACATATCTTTTTAAACTCCAATCATCTGAAATTGGCAGAGTGGAAGATGATTTGAGCAAGTGAATGAAAATGGATACCATTAAAATTAAATCAATCTCAAATGTTTTTTTGTTTTTTTTTTCTTCCAGGGAGGAATACGAACAAACACAACAGTGTGCCTTGGAAAAATTGCCTGTTTTATTAATCCAGGGGTATGATTTTCTGATTGGCACTCTTTATTAAGAAACACGTTCATTGAATCCAGATATGTTTGGCA
Source organism: Elysia chlorotica (assembly GCA_003991915.1). NCBI lineage: Eukaryota > Metazoa > Mollusca > Gastropoda > Plakobranchidae > Elysia > Elysia chlorotica. The sequence goes on from RQTK01000200.1 coordinate 187,575, forward strand.
AAAAGAAAAAGAATTAAAGGTCTAAAAAGTGTGGGTTTTTTTAATTTGTAATTTTTAATGAGTATGTCTCTGTATTCCATCTAAGATATTTGCCTACTTTCTTACTTTGCTACTAAGTGATAGTACTTTTTAAACAGCTATCATTCAAACAGAGGGCAATGAAAATATTTCCATTAAAAAGGTCATTTGGTTGTGACGTTCATGGTAAAAGTTTAGGAAAAAATCAAACAGCTAATGTGGAAAAAAGATATGAAACAAGTACAGGAATTTTTCATAAACTGCTTTTACAGTGTATCACTTCACGAAAAATGGAATCTGATCTATAAATGCTTTATTCCTCTCCTATTTTTTTTTTTTTGCATCTTGTAAAACTATCTGTTCTGTTCTCCCCACTTCGGCATCTTTTAAAAGTTTTTTGAATATTGTGTTCTCTAGGCCAGACAGAAGATTTTATGCTCAGCTTTTATGCGGGCCCTGAAAGACCCATTCCCCCCAGCTCGACAGGCAGGTATTTTAGGCATTGCAGCCACACAAAACTTTTACAGCTTGACGGAGGTTGCCAATCGTCTCCTCCCTGCCCTGTGCTGCTCAACGCGAGATCCAGATAAAGGTGTTCGAGACCAGGTCAGGATGCAGTTACAGATTATTACAAAGAATGGATATTTCCTTAGTTTGTCATTATTTGATGTGTGAAAATTGAAATAGGTTGAAATTTGTTTTGAGTTTCAAGTATATTTATCCTGAAGGGCTTTAATGCATTTTGCATTTTTTCTAATTTTTTTGTGTTAAACTACCTTTTGTATTGCTCAATTTTGTTTTTCTATTTTGATATTACAATTGAGACAAGAAAGCTCTCTGGTACTTGTTTTCACAAGCAATGAAAAAACCCACTGAGTTTCAAAACTCAAGAGGTAATACAATTTATCTAAATGCAGGTGTTAAAGTATTTGTAAGTAAATAAATCTCTGTGTACAAAAATTGACATGTTAATTCATATTCTATGATCTTTCATTTTTCAGGCTTTTAAGTCAATCAAAGGCTTTGTCTCTAAACTAGAAAAAGTCTCGGAGAACCCAGACCTAGAAGAAGAATTTGGTATGAATATAATTTTTTAAAACTGCCAATACTTATATTCTGATGCTTGTGTTTTTGTTAGGTAGTAAAAAATTTTTTTTAATGAAATTTGGTTAAAAAGAAGTTAAATCTTTAAATGTTACTTTTTGTTTTCTTCAATCAATACTAGTGATTTCTACTAGTTTGTTGTAGACTACAATGATGCTTATCCTGCACATACAATGCATACTCAATTTAACGATTTCTTTTTTTAAATTACATGTACAATAGACTTAGGAGAGCCTTTAGAAATGTTCACCATTTTACAACTAAATTTTACATCTGTAGCTTTGTTTTGAAGATACATTTCTTATGGTTGCACTCACAAATAAATTTATTACTTGTCATTGTTTTCACGATCAGAGAAAGATGTAATGTCCGGCTCAACAGGAGCCCCATCTACTTCTGGTTGGGCAGGCTGGGCTGTCACAGGGATGTCCTCGCTAACTTCCAAAATCTACAACAAAGCAACCACAAAATCAGGCCCAGGTATGTATTATTAGTTTTCTGCTTAAATACATTACTTTGTCTTTTTTACAGTTTTCTTCTTACTCAAATATAAAAAGAATTATCAAATTGAGTAGCTGGTTATTAAAACTGTTCTACCCATTTCAAAATCAAAGCAGTTCAGTTTAGAATGATAAAACTCTGAATAAGCAGGTTTGCTAATAAATGTTATTGAATATTAATTTATTCACGTCAGCATAAAACATAAGTAAGGGTATATCCTTCTGCTCATTTCTTCACTTTTCTTTAATTCAAGCATTCTTGGAGTTAGAATCTGAATTGATATTAGCTCCATACCTCATCCTCAGCATCCGCTTCCCAAGCAAACCAGAAACCAGCTTCCACATCAAGCTCATCTCAAAGCAGTGCCCCCTCTGGTGCTAAAGGGGCATTAGAAGCCTCAAGGGGCAACCTTGGTGAAAAGGGAGCTGAACAAAATGAAAAGGAGGAAACACAGACTGGCAGCGGCTGGGATGAAGATGACTGGGGAGATATGGATGTGAGGATAGCCATTTTCTGCATTTAGCTTGTTAAAAGCAATTTGTTTGCCTTTTTAAAGATGGTATAGACACTACTCAGGCAAAATTGTTATATAAACCTATTCTGATCTTGTGTTCTGATCAGATACCTCCTTGATTCAAAAGGGACTTGTAAAAGATTTATATCTGGTTATTGACTTATTGAACTATCCCTGCACAATACTAGCTTTTGCCTATGTCAGTTATGTAGTTTTAAAAAAAAAAAGGCTTATTTCCATTGATCTATTCATAAAGGCTTGCAAGTAAAGCACAAAAGCTGTTGTATACCAAATATTTTGCTGCAATGTTGTAACCTGATAAGCTAAGTGAGTCAGAATGTTGTTTTTCTGGTGGTTTTTAATCCTCTACTCTCTTGTGCTTCAGGATTCTAATATCTCAGACACAGCAAATAAATCTAAGGAAAACCTTGGTGATGGATGGGATGATGATGATGATGACTGGGGCAGTCTTGAAGACACTGCAGCTACCAAAGTATTCCTTTTTTTAATCAAAATTCACACGCATTGGATTTTCTCTCATTGGACCAAAGCTTAAGCACTCTCAATTATGATCTTTTTTTTTTTTTACTTATGAAGAATATGTTCATTATGACAGCTCATAGTATTATTTGTATCGATTCACATCCTTTTCAAATATGGTTAATGCAGCGTTAGAATAATTTGATCAATACTTTGCAATAGTAAAAACTAATGTTTAACTTCAGCTCAATACAAAACAATACTATTCATCTTACCGTTATATGGAAATCAAATGTGCACCTCCAAAAAATCTAAGGATTTAAGGTCATATCTTTATTAGTCCCATAGTACTTGTAACAAACTTCTTTCATTCCAAATTTTGTCTCATTTTGTAATGCAAATTAAAAAGTTCTGATAGATTGAGTAATTTGTTTTGTTTATTCTAGACTCAAGACAAACCAGCCCAGCCTGTGGACCTAATGTCTCGACTTAAGCCAGCGGCCAATGAGTTTGTATCTACCAGAAGCACTGGGCTTCCAACTACAGATTCTTATGACTGGGATAACGGGGCAGACGATGAATTTTTTTCCAATCTTAAGGTGGGTGAATTGACCACTACTTAGTGTGTTTGGAATATAAATAAGATCATTGTATATACAGGCAAATGATTAGTGTGTATTTGTGTTCCAAAATTATGGGCACAGCATCCGAGCAATAGGAGATGCAGTGAAACTTGGTAATGAAGAGATTTTTGTTTTTCTTAATAACTCTTGTTATAGCAAGGGTTCTCTTTATTCACTAAATAAGACTCAAAGGGAAACTCAAATTAAAAAAAGAAAATTATGCCCCAAATATTTTACCGTGTTTATTCCCCTGCACCCCACCTTTTAAATTGCAATACCTAAGCGAAGTCCTATCAATCCTTTACACTCTACAAAAAAAAAGCAAAATACACCCATAACTTAATTAAACATATGAGTTCGGTGAGAGGGTGATACAAGGAGATAAAATTACAAGAACAGTATTATTGTGTAGAGATCTAGATGGTGAGTATGGTACAACACTAAGAACAGGCTTGGCTGTTCCAAGGCCTAGATTTGCATAAGGCATCTTTGTTTACGGTGGTAATAGAGCAAGAACTGGTTGTAGAGTAGGGCGGAGATGTCATGACACTAATGTTAGTGTCGGTAGAGAACGGTAAGGGCATAGGGACTGGACTGGGGTAGGCCTACTGAAGAAAGGCCGCATTCAACGCTCATGTGAAGCCTTTCTCAATTTTTTTGAAAGTTGGGTTTAAACCAGATCTACTGTTGAACCTCTCGTTATTAGCAGGGTTAGCCAATTTGGGTTTTCAATATTTCCAGAATAATTTATAGGGCGCAAATAGAGAGAAAAACGCGGATTTTCAAACCCCTCCAACAGTTCTCATTATTCAAGATGAAATGAGGACTACTGTATTTTGATAGTGATTTATTTTGGTGTAACTGCAACAATTTATTTTTCTAATAGCAGAAAGACCTTTTAAGGGTTTTAGCCTTCATAAAATGCAATTGTAGGAAAATCATAAAAATGCTGGTGTACTGATCTTTTTTTTTTCATCAAGAAATTGTGTTCAGATGACTATTTAGCTTTTTTTTTCTACATGTGCAAAGATGTATGTTCATGTTGGTACTCACTTAAAATGATAAATGCAAACATTCCATAATTTGTATGTTAAAAATAATAGGGTAGTCATTATTTTTTACACTGCATACGTTCATTTTCTGAATGTTGATAGCTTAAAATACAAAATGAAATACACAAAGCAGCCTATATGCACCTTGAATTAATCTGACACAAATATTCTTTTAAATGAAAGTGATATCACAGTACCTATTAATTAGTTTTACCAATTTTGACTTGCTGTTTTAGGGTCCAGAAAAGTCAAGATCAAAATCAAACACCCCAGAACGTGAAAATGCACCCAGGGCTTCTCCAGCAAGACAGAGTGCTCCTAAGATCTCTGCAGCTTCTTCAAGGACTATGGGAGAATCCTTGAAATCCCAGGGCTGGGATGAAGATGATGGCTGGAATGATGCAGGAGGAGAAGGAGGAGGAGGTGGACCAGGCTGGGAAAGTGATGGCTGGGGCGACAGTGCAAGTAAGTTTTTTTTGTTTTGTTGTTTTTTTCAGCCTTTGCTTTATGCAGCAAGTTAAATTTTTAAGGAACTGATTCTCATTTGTTTTTAGCATGGATGTAAAATATCAAAATTTGAACTTTGTAAAAGGAGTATAGGGCATGAAATATGAATTGTCACTGTTTTAAGATGTTTAAATTTGATTTGATTTGTTTTTAGAGTAATAAATTTCATAAAGTTTGATACTTTTGGGAGCTTTTAGTTTGGGTGTGTGTAAGTTTTGAAGCTTATAGAATATTTTTAGGCATTTGATGTAGAGAAGTACAAGGTATCATCAGACAGCAATATATTTACGTGAGCTTATGTATTATGTATCATTTTAATCACCCTAACCACCAATCTGTTTATTTCGACCACTTTTAATTTTTAAAATTTTTTTTTTTCAGGTACAGGAGAGTCTCAGGCAGACAAGCTGAAACGAGAAAGAGAAGAGAAGAAAAAACAAAGGCAGAGAGAGATTCAAGAAAAACGAGATGCGAGGAAGGCAGCTGGAGCCATGAAGTTGGGGGCAAAGAAAAAAGATATTGATCTATCTGAGTGGTCATGACAGTAGGCTTCTTCAAGATGGAGTGGATGTCATGGGCTTGTTGCATTAGTTACAAAATATATGTGTGAACATATAATATAACTTTCTTATTTCATTCTTCTTAATCAAGTGGTATTAGAGGTGCAATACTTCTACTTGTCATTGTTGGCAAAAGACGGAACATACATTGTCCTCACTCAGTTCATCTTGTTGGTAAAGTTATGTATCTTGCTGTCAAGGAACAGTTTGTATGTAATTAAAATACGAGCACAACTTGAAAACAGTGAAGGAGTACCCATTTCAAAAGAGATAACATTTGAAGTGAACCTATAATACTCTTGTTTTAATCATGTTGATGTCACTTAACATTAAAAGCAAAAATATTTTAGCATTCAGTGGCTGATTTTGAAAATAGATTTATTTTACCTTGTATTAGGAATGTTTTGAAGCCCTGCAAAAACGATTTACATGGCAGGCACTCTGTACAAAAGTACTAAATGAACAACAAAATATTACAAACTCTAAGCACTAAAAATCACACGTAAGCAGAAATATGAGAATCAGATAAAGAATTAGTAATGATGGAGTTAAATAAAAAAAAAATATGAAGCTCCTATTTTTAGTTGAGTTTGTTGCTCAACGTCCAATGTAAGCACTATAAAGACTATACTATGGACAGGTCCGAAAACTGAAGTGTGTTAATTTTATGTGCTGCCACCCTCGAAACAGAGTGGGAAGACCTGGATTTCTGTCTCAGACGGTCACATTATTCTCACACTGACACAACCAGTAGGACAAATCAATTTGTAACCAAATTATGGGGTTTTATCTGCAAACCGCTTGATCCTTTACCAACCTCTTAGCAGTAATGAATGAGCAAAAATATAATTATTTGATTGAGATTTAGAAATAAAAAATAGGAACAGGGTCTATTTCATGCCAGGTGATATTTTCCCTGTTTTGGTTGTCAGACTTCAAGAATTTTTACTTATAGAGCTCTCTTTTATTTATTTATTGAAAGAAATATAAAACAAACAATTCTTTTACCAACACAAAGAAAAGTTCATATTGCTTGTCTTGTTTTGTTGGTTTTTTCCTTAACTCTCAATATAGCCTTTATTGCTTGATAGTGGAGCGGTTTTATGATACTCTTAAAACATTTTTGTAAATTGTATCGATCCCGATACCGCTTATTTTATTGCAGTTCTGATCCTTTTATTTTAATTACATTGTTTTCAAGGTGTATACGGCTTAACTCATTGTATGTTAGATTTGAAAATAAATAAATGGTCATGTCAAAATGCTCAAACCAAAAAGTATTGTTTCACTTAGGAACAGGGCGTACCTGTAGCATTTCAGTTTTTCTATATGATGATGTGCTTGATTCTATTGAAATCCAAGTTGATTTTTTCTCTCACAAGTCGGATTGTAGAAGTTGTGTGATCCAACAAAAATTAATATCATTCTAAAAAGTAACAGCACATGAAATTACCCATCCACACTAAGGACTACATAGTGTTGACGTTGGACATTAAGCAACAAACACACAAAAGTTTGCTTGCAAGTTGACATTTTGGGGACAAAATACCTGTCTTCCCCCATCATTTCAGGAAATCGATAAGAGATTATACACAAAACTATTTTTTTTCTTAGATATTGCTTGTATTTATAACTGATTCAACCTTTCTTCCAAATGATGTGCAACGCAACTATATATATTTATAACATTAATATTAAAATGCACAAAATGGAAGTGTCTCTGGATTTGTGAGAAAGAATGAGAAAAAATCCTTTTAAGTTTTATTGTATGTAAATGCATAAAAGCAGGAACTTTATGAAAACTTTGATAAGAAAGCATATTTCCTTAACTTTTTCCCCATCACACTGTACACCTTTGTGCTGGCACCTTTTTGTATTGATGTGCACACCATACTTTTCATAAATAATATATATCAAAGCTTTTACCTTTTAAAATTTTTTGAAATTCCTTAAAATGGTGTGCACACAAGAAATAGGCCTAAAACAGTTCAAATGTAAGGTTGGGAGGCCAAATATTGATGTTGATTATACATTTGAAAGAAGCTGTTTGAGATTACATTAGAGGCTAGGCTTTATAGACTTCAGACTGGCATTTTTCTACTTATTTAATACTGTATGAACTTTAGCTTCAGGTTAAAATAAGAACTTAAACATGTAATTAATAGTTTGTAATTTATAATAATTTTATTTTCAATATTTTTATTTGCTCGAGAATGAAAAAATATTGTTTCAACTTTCATAAAAAAATATATGTGAAGTTTGATTACTTGTGTTTTGTCATGCATCTAGTCCTTTTTGTACAACTACAAGTTGTCACATTCAAATATCACTATGCCTTGTTTTAAAGATCTGCTGAAATTATTATAATTACTAATACGGTAGTCACTCTGAAAATCTCTAAATAATGTCTTCATATCAAGCATATTGCAAGATCACTATAGTTCATATTCCTTAAAACCATTACAAATAATTATCTTGAATGCTGTTTGAAAACTGTCAAAAAAATATGTATGACTAGGGCTTTTTTTCCTCTTAAAAACTGACTACACAAATGACAATGATCGCCTAAATATTATTGTTTTTTTTTTTTAATTTGTTTGCATGTTTGTTCAGGAACTATCAATAAATTAAATGACTGTTAAATATCATTCTGTACTTGTATTCCATGTCTCTATTTTTTTGTATGAATAATAATTTAAAACCTGATTATGTGTGCCCATTAAACCCCCCTGTGTATATAAACTCCCCCCTTTCTTTTTCAATATGGCAAAACCAACTCTTCCAATTATACTTTTACTGGTAATGGTATCAGTCATTATTGAGGCTGTGATACCCAATGTAGAGCAACAGGAAATTGTTCTGAAGAAAAAAAAAAGGATTATGTAATTTTTAATGATATTCATTTACTGTCATTACCATTATTTAAAAAAAAAAATGTGAAAAGTATTGAACTGCGAAGTAGTTGAGTTGGTTTTTATGTAGGGAATGAACTGCAGTGCAGTGTTTTTACAAATACAAATGACATCTGGGCTGTCTTGTTAGTAGAAATATTGTAGTGATCAACCTTGCTGTGACAGCCTGGTATTTTTTGTTTCAATTTTTGTTTCCTACTCACTAGAATTCTATATTGTGAGGCTTTCAAAGCCCAATTTTAATCATCTTTTTTGTTTTATTCAGTGTTAAAGTCAAAACTTGCTAACCCCTATGATACAAACTATGCAACTCTTACTCTTAGTAGACACATTAGATATGAGCCAAAGATAGGGCTGTTGTTTTTTGCAATTGATTGCAATACAACGTGAATAGTGTTAAACAGCAACAATTTTTTTTTAGATTTGGAAATCACATAAGTATTTCATGCAATTTTTAAAGACAAAAAAAAAAGATATAGAATTTTCTTTTGAAGTTCTGTACATAACCTTCACTGTACTGATATAACTGTCTGGTAGTTACTTTGAGTTTTAAGGAGTGGCTGCCAGACATAAAAATGCAGAAAGAAATAACAAGCCCACCCTCATAGTCATAGTCATAAGTAGTGACCGCTCTTGTGCAGTATCAATGTTAGATGTTTAGATTGCTCTTGCAGCTAATGTGAAATAAAAGAAAGTCTAATAATTCTATGGCTTTATGCTGATTTCAAGTCTCATACTCATACATCATTAAAATGTTATTCATGTTATGTAAAAAAATATGAAGTGGGTTTACAATAATTATGACGTCACATTCTTTTTCTAGTTAATGGTGAGCAAACATTATTTTGATTTTCTCCAAGCTTCCACTTCCCCTTTTAAGACTTGCATAAAGATGGTAACCATCCGCTTTTTTCTTCCTTGGAGTTTCTATGGTCTGTATTTTATTACTTTTCAAAAGACATAAAAAAAAGTTCAAGAAAAAGGCTTTGTTTAAAAAAAAGTCTTGATGTAGGCCCACATGAAGAAAGAATTGATGTTTTCAAATATATTTATTTTATACGCTTAAATAGAAGTATTGTTTTAGTTATATCTAGCTATTTGAATACTACAAACTTGGTAAACACACATTTTTTCTTTTTTTTTTTGCTTGATAAGGAGCGGTAAATTATTGAGGTTGTATATTAAATATCATAATAAAATTATTTGTTTTTGTTTGCTTTATAATTTCTTTTCTGTGTATATAGTAATCATCAGTAGATGCACCATAAACATTAATAAGGCCATCCCCCCCCCCCCCCCCCCCCCCCCCCGCCCTCTATCTCTCTAATACAGTTTAACTTTTGTTACTTTTATATTATTTATAACTACTGTAGTCTTTTTAAATTTTAGGAATTAGTTTAAAGATTACATGAGAAAACGGGGAAACAACCTGATTTTCTGTCATGATTCACTATCCAAATTGTGACACATTCAGAATGTATCACCAGTCACAGGAAACTAGTAATCATAGCACTTCATTATACTGGAAAGGACTAATCAGTGGTGCTGGGGGGAGCAGGGTTTTTTTCCTGCTCAATCGAGACCGAGACATATCAATTTAAGTCCGGGCGTGTCAGCACCTCTTATAAAATAGCACAAATCGGGGACATCAGGCTCTCGCTCGACTGCACCATGCCTACATGCCTACTGGCTTTCCCTCTCCCTCTTTATTTTCTGTCCCCCTCTATGTTACTCTCTGTCTGCTGTCTGTATAACTGTATGTCTCTTTATCTGTCTGTCTATCTCCCCCTCCCCCAAGCTCTTCTCTATCTCTCTCTTGGTGCATAGTGGCTAGATCAAGACATTGGCAAGTTTGACGCATCTGTAAATGGTAAATAGATTAAAACATCAACAATTTGCCTTGTTGGTGGCTAGAACGGGAGCATGAAGTCCCGGCATATTGCTCACAGCAGAGAGTTTCACCGACTCAAGTCTTTATCGATAGTTCGCCCCAGGACTATTATCAATAAGTTGTTTACATATTTCATGATAAAACTCCTTTACACTTAAAGCTTTTTTTTTTCCTCTGGTAGCAAACCAAGCTGATCTTCAAGCAGCTATATATTTTGCTACTTTTACAGTTAAAGCTAGCAAACCAAGCTGATCTTCAAGCAGCTATATATTTGACTTTTGAATGGACGAGAGAGAAAAATATATATATATACAATTTGAGTGAGGAAAAAAAATGATCTGGGGTTTAAAAACACCCCCAAATTTTTTTTTCTTTTTTTAATATAAAAAATGTGTCAACATGTGGTTAAATGGACATACAATACACACATTACTGTATAACCATTCTCTGCACCCATAATATATGGGTATTTTAAGTTAAAACATATATTGTCAGAAATCTTGCGACTGTTCACAAATGCTCAGAAATGGAATGGCGAATAGTAATTAAAAAAAATGTTTTTTTTTGGTATTTTCAAAGCCACTGCATAATGAACACTTTTTTTCCCCTTAAAAAAATACATGTCCATGCAGTGCCTCTCCTATTAATAGTATTATCATTATTTCACTGTAGGCTTTAAAAATACTTAAACAAACTTTAAGCATCCTTACATTAACACATTTTTTAGATCTTTTAAAAAGATTCCTGTCATATCACAATCGTTATCTATTTCATTTTTTCTCTCTATGTCTGCATGAGTCAAGCTCAAACCTTTTTGAATAGTTTGTCATCAACTACAAATATATAAGTACAAACAAGAGTAACAAAGTGAAATTTATTAATAGATTCAATGTATTAAGTGAAAAAAATATGATAAACTGTCAAGAAAATGGGTCTATTTCTGAACTTTTTTGTCGCAGTTCATCCAAGTCATTTTGCAGATCAAGCTTCTTCTGCAGAAGGGCCTTCACAGTGTCTGAAAGTCAAAAGAGAAAGGACTTTACATTTCGCACTGTTTCAAAAAACTTATTGTGGTTATAACATCCCTGAATTCAAAACGTGATAAGGAATTATAATACAGTGTAATACCAAAGCTCTTCTATTTTCCATGCCACGTGAACCTTGCCTTTATGAAATATGAAGATAAATTAAAAGTACATGAACCTATTCAATGACATTGGTAAGTTATGCAGGTCATGTGCAGCCCCCCAAAAAGGATTTAAAAGTAATTACTATGTACACTGTAATTGATTGCTACAACTGTTGCATTAAAAATGCTTAGGCACTTTAAAATATTTTTTTTTTCCACAAAGCATGGTTAGATCTAAATCTTTTGAGAGTCACCAAAGAAACATTCATAGTTAGATGGGTAACAACAATAAATAGTGTAGGCAATCTTAAATTTGCTTTATGAATGCACATAAAGGAATTGTAAAATACTCTAAATTTTCGAAACTGTTAAATTAAGCATGATTCTTCATGATGCAATGCAAATTCTTTTAATACAGAGGTCTCCATCTAAGAACTCAACATTTAAGGGGGGGAGTGATGGAAGATCAAAAATATTATTTCTACTCCTTTCTACTCCTTTAATTTTCTTGTGCCCAGTGGAGGTTATTTTTTTACACAGAATTTTCAAAGTTGGACCTTTTTCCCTTTCCTGTTGTGCAGGCGGTAGAAAGCGGACAGTTTGACGCCAATTTCCTTGAGAGAATCATTTGCTTACAGTGTCTTTGGCTGCAACCAATTTATTTATAAAAAATTGAAGTCATCCAGTCTATAATAGTAATAAAACATTCTATTCTGAATATCTAATTCTAAATAGAGAGAATGACCATGCCACGATGACATTTCTAGCATAGGCACCGACTCCTTCATATGTATCTCTCCTTGTCTTAATCATGTTTATATCATATTTTAATACAGCCTAAATGTAGAACAAGGTAGATTTATATGGTTACAAAGCATGTTTTTATAACAGAGAAAGAATATTTTTGTTGAAACATTCTACCATCAATCTGGGAGTGGGGATGCACATAATCGGTGGTGCTATGATTTCACTATTTTTAGTGTGCAAGATAAAATTATAATTGCTAATAACTACAAATTTTAAACATTTGCTGAAAAAATATCATTTATGATTTTTTTTAAAAGACAATCACCTTCAACAAGATGTGGATACTCTGCAAGATTTTGACTTATTTCTGCAGCCTGTTCTTCTGCAGTGGGTACAATTCTCTTTCCTGTTGGATCATAGCACCACATTTCTTCCAGCTTCAAGTTCTCTACTTCCTGAAAAATTAAAATTATGATATTATTGTATTGGTTCTAACAAAAAATAATGACTAATGGTGAAGATAGCATTCATTAAATCAGGATGATGGAGCTCCCAGTTTTTAATCTTGAGTTCACTAGTGTAACTTTGCAAAGCTCATGTACAGCCCTAAAGACACACACTACAAAAGACATAGCGCTACTCAAACAGAAAAACACAAACTCTGTTTATTTCCAGAAAAATATGGTTCCTAATGTACTTCCTGAAGAAATTTAGCTCTGACCCCCATCTCACTTAAGGCAAGAGTACCAAAATTAATGTTTCTGGCGTCCCTACCCGCAGAAGCAGCTTCAAGTCAACACCATATTTTGCATAGCTGATAACTTGTACATGCATTCCCAGGAGCTCACCATGCAGTTTAGAAACTCTTGTTTCAAATATTGCAACACAAGAGTGTCTACCAGCTCTTGTTCCCAGCAGTGAGATATGCTGAGTCTACTGACCAGCGTTCAAAGAAGCATAACACTCATCCATCGGCGACTTTGAAAGAGAAGCAATGCATTATCTTTGCTAAGAGATTCATTATTATATGACAGTCGTCTCCAGCTAAGAACCTGCCCCTCAGGAGATCAGGTTCTTATGGATTAACTTTGTTGGTTTGTAACTTTGTTTTGTTGCTTAACGTTCAAGACTGACGTCTGACAATTTTGCCTGGCCACAGAGGAGATAGGGATGGGAGACCTGGACTCCTGTCTCAGTTGATCATATTTATGATTAAACTGATACCGACTTAACCAGTATGGGACAAAATTGCCACAGTGAGCCTCAAACCACCAACATTCTGTGTCGGAAGCCAATGTTGTACCCCAGAGCTACAGCGCCCCCCGTATAGATTAGGTTATAAAGAGAAGAGAAGAAGAAGAATCTTTGAAGTGTTATGTTCAGTCATTTAAAAAAGTAATCTATGATTATGAAAAGTTTTACATTCTCTAAATTTCACGCAGAATCATTTATGAAGATGGGGGCATTAAATGAGATTTTAACTGTGAACATGCTGATCCCAATTAAGAGCATTAAATGATCGAGTCACAGACATTCTCATCAGTTGTCAAAATTTATACAAAAATTGTAACGAAGGTAGATCTAATCTTTGGTTTGAACAGGAGTGCTCTTTTCTAGAGTGATAATGATAATAATCAGGACCAACAAAATTCTTGTGAGTTTTATCTATTGAATTCAATTAGAATTGAAATTTGTCAATTTACTTTTGACCAACAATGATGGTACAAAAAATGATGTTACTGGAGGCACTTAATATTTTGCCTAAAATTGTTTTAACTTAGAAGTGCTTGAGTCTAGATCTAGTCAATATCGACCCAATTACTTTGCCTCCAACATTGAATACTTGAGGCCGTCAAAGGACGAAATAGAAATGGATTTATTAAACATATATATATATATATTTTTTTTTTTTAGATTAAGGAGGGGGGCAGCACCTGAAAATCTGAAATCAGAGGAAATCTGAAGGATTTACACTCCTAACCGTAAGGAGTACCATCATTTAAACCAGGGCATGCAGAGATTTAAAAGGAGGGGAGTAATTTGTGTTCCTGGTTCTCTTCTACAGGCCAGTAGGAAAATGTTGAACATACTCAGTTGACCTTTAGTCTTTACTGGTCATGATGACCACCTGTCCATGGCGACCTTTATATATGATCTTCAGCATTCACCATGGGCAGGTTTGACTGTATCTAGCTTATATATTATATCTAGACTAGATCATAATCAGAATTCCAGTAATTTGCTACTCTATTGCAGTATTGGATAATTTTAACTCACATCTTTCAACCTGGAAATATCGTTTTTGACAGAACGAATTTGGGATTCTTTGAGCTTTACTTCGTACAAAATTGACGATATTTTCTGATGGTTTTCCATCTAGGCTTAGTATTGGATCTAGATATATTAATTTTGAAATGCAAGCATGGTGGTTTGTCGGCTCGTCTGATTTAAAATAATTAGACAGACAGTAGATCTAGATTCTAATGAGTAATGATCTTATTGTTTACATCAGCGATCACTATGTTAGTTTGTTTTCTGTACCGGTACTTCTGGTGTAGACCTCTAGTCTAGACTCTAGCAGTTATCTTGTGCCAAGGGACACGATGCCCGTGGCCTCAAGCCTTGAGGACGAGCTCGACTAGATCTATTTACATTCTTTTCCGGCTACTGCCTGTTCGTCCTTAGTTTTCGCTGATGCAATTTATAGAAATTTAGACTTTAGATCTCTAGTTTAGATTCAAGAGACACTCATTTACGATTTAAATCTAGATCTAGATCAATAAAAGCGTCCCTTCCAAATCTCGCAACTGAACATCTATAGACTAGATTTAGATCCAGGTTCTAGATTCTAAGCTGAGAAGTCGAGGATCACTCCATCAATTCAAGTATGGTGCTTGATATCAACATCAGTAAAGAAAAACCAGCTCTGGGTAAGATGAAATATATTCTAAGATCCATGCTTTGCCCGCTTACAAAAAAGCAGTTCTTAATAAATGATCGAGAAATGCCTGGCAAAATAAAAGGCTGAGTCTTATGTATGTATGCATGTACGCACTAGTCTGTAGATAGATATAAAGGCTAGTGTTTTTGCCCAAATGCTATACCCTAATATTATTTTTCTTTCTAAATAATGTTTATGAACGCTGTCTATCGCAATTATTCTACTTAAGACAGTAAATAATCTTTCTTTCCACCTAGGAAACCTAAGAGCTAGCTTCTAAGCTTTTAAATTAGACGATCAGACCAAAGAATTTGATTCGAAGAAAGCATTCATATAAAGATCTAGTGCTAAGAAATAGCAAAATTTGGCCAAAAAAATGTATACAGTACAAAGAGGCAGAAACTATCATACATATTATATATATTTATGTCTGAGAGAGAGAGAGAGAGACATTGAAAATTAAAGTAGATCCACTTTTGAGCCCTGCCGCTCAGAAATATTTGGACTCTATACAAGCCTCTTGAGCTGAAAAAAACAAAATGGTACTAGGCCCACAGTGTCTATTATCAAAATATGTAGTCACAGGTCCATTCTATATATATCTAGATCTACATGGTTATATTAGGCGAAATTTTAAAAAAAGGCTTCATCGCTAAAAGCAGTGTCCCAGGCTCAAAGGTTTAATAAAATATGGCACCATTTCAGAAGTCAAAAGATAAAGTCCAAACATCTGAAACCAAATGCTTTTTTTGTTGGACTTGGGACTCAACAGAAAAAAGGCACATCAAACTGACTCTATGCACACTGTATCTGTGTTTCTGACAAAATTTTGCTATATGCCCTGTATATCATATTTCTATCCAAATAATGAACAGAAGCGCTGTATCTATGTGTTTTAGTTGAATGATATATATTTTTATTTCACATTTTAATCTTTCTTGAGACCTAAAAAATTTGAATTAGGAGAAAGTTTCGCTTCTTCGACGGCCCAGCCCAAAAATAATTTTATTGTAAAAAAAAACATGCGTATATATATATAATGTATTTTAATTAAAGCAAAATTTAGACTAAAACATTATATAGTGCATACAGCACAAAATATGTACAATGATACTGTACACTCAGCCTACATGAAGCGTGTACATAGACAATCCCATGAATTCAATAAATAATTGTTCAACAAAAACACTTTGCAGGCCATGTAAACTTAAATATATATATATAAATCTCAACCAGAGACATCATTGAGCAATTTTAAGAAAAAAATAAAGTAGTGATGGTCTTTGATGCCTAAAAGGTTTGACAAAACTACCACTTAGATAGATTGTGGCATCAAAGAAACTGGTGTTGTGGCTGTGGGGCAAGCTGGTCTTGCTTTAAAAAAAAAACAACTTGTGAAACCTGTATAAAATTATAAAGAGTAGTTTGTAAAAAGTTGAGGTGCTTTCAGCACTGAGGTTTTAGTTAGATAGAGTAAGAAGAAGAATTTAAATTAAGTCCTTATTTCAATATACTGAAGTTAATTATTTGAAAGTTGGTTTTATTTTATTTCAGCTGGGGCCTTGATAGCAGAGTTGCTTGCAGCCCAAGGACATGCTGTAAAGTGGACTTTGGGGGACTCTAATTTAGTGAAAGCAAATAAGTGAGTAGCACTAATGCTATGCAATATTCTACTCCCTTCCATATGGTTCTGAAAGCACTAGATTTAGATGGATAAATTTTAAACTGCAGTTATCAATGTTTTATTGAAATTTTCTCTGCTTTTCAGAACTGTAATCTGAAACAAAATCAAATATTTTGATATAAAAAAATTCTGATATTTGGGTAACTGAATCTAAATTTAAAGCTATTCCATTCCCCTGTGCCTCTGCTTCAATCAAAACATTTGAAGTAGTCACATGACTGCCTTGAGAGCCAACTGTGATGTGTCTGTGCTGCATCGTTTGTAAAATGTTTGCCTAAAATACTCATCCAGTTTTTCGGATACAAGTTGAAGGTCAATAAACTCAGGAAAATTAGACTATTTGACTAAAATCTATTTTTAAAAACATGTTACTTCAAGCAAAGAGCTATATAAAATGATATCTAGATTCAGAAGAAAATAAAATGTGAATGACAATGAGTGCAATCACAATAAGTACATTTTTATTATTTGTAACATCTAATTTTTCACATCTTTTTTTTTTATAATGCTTGATTTTCAATGGTAATCACAATCTGAAAATTACATACAGTTACACTGAGTATACTCCTGAATAGAATCTCTAGAATATTATAAAATATCTTTAGTCCTCTAAATTCATGCTAAAATAAAATCGTGCTCTTGTTTTTCCCTCAGTGAAATAGCTTTTACTGCATCTTCGTCCATTGTTCGCTATGTTGCTCGTTGTTTCCCTTCATCAAATATTTACGGAAGCAGTGTGCTTCAGAGAGCAGAGGTGAGTTCTCAATAATTAATATTTTACAATGTTCCTTGATAATATCGAGAGACAATTAGATTATAAGTATCATGCTTTTTTTTCATGTTTCTCTTTTTGGTTTATATATATGTATTGTACAATTACAAAATTGGTTCCTGATATAAATAGGTTGCTTTTCTGTTTAGTCGTTCTATTATAGTTAGGGACTACTTAGTTTTTCTTCATTTCAAGCAGTGTACAGTAAGTGATGTATTTTTTTCAACATTAATTTATTGCCCTTTACAATGTTGTACAGGTTTGGGGGCGGGGGGTTAAATTTTACTATTTGGTTCAACTTAAATAGCATTTAAAAGCATTTTTTTCCATGATTAGATTGATCACTGGCTGAATTTTGCTTATGGACGTCTCAGTTCCACGACTAAGTACAATGAAGCTGTTGAGTACCTTGACAATGTACTGAGACCAGCAACTTACATTGTTGGAACTTCTCTGTCTATAGCTGATCTGTGCATTTGGGAAGTACTGCATTGTAAGCATGAAAAAACATAAATTGTTGTGCAAGTGTTTTTGTCTTTTGGCATGTACACATTATATGAATAAATTTGGCTTTAAATTTATAGAGCTATGCTTTTTTAGAGCTAGTGGTACCAGCCCCCAAATAATATGAAAATGCATAAATAGATTTTGCAAATTGTGACTATTTGTCTGTGCATAAATCATTTGACATAATTGCAATCTACACATGTATTCAATATAGTCATTTGCGGTTTAAAAGAAATTTTTTCTACTCTTAGGATTTTTTTCTCAGAACAACCAAGTTTCAATTTCAAAACAATTTTGCTTAATAGATCCTTTTAGCGGTCAAATGAAATGTAATGTTTCGATGTTTTATTTTTACCTTATCCTGATCTTTTCAGCGAGCAGTCAAATCCAAACACTGCTTGCAAACTCTGGTGTCGTCAATGTTGCTCGGTATTACAGCTTTTTGGCCGCCCAGAAATCGTTTGCCTCTCTTGTAGCACAGTTCCCTGCAGCTGCCAGAACTAAGCAAGTGGCTGCAAAATCTGCTGAGGTCACAGTATGTATGACTTCTCAATTTTAGATTTTTTTTTTTAAAGAAAGCACTAACCTTCCAATTCATCCATATATCGCATCAGGAATATTTAAAATGGTATGATAAACCTATGATTGTAAGTTGTATTTCTTCTTTAAGCTGCTTCAGTTTCCAAACATTCTCGAAAAAAATGTATACTTGTACGTCTAAAATCCTATATGCTGTGAAGTACTCTGAAGCAAACAGCAATTAAACTGCAGCAGATTGGATTTTGTTTTTTAATTGAAGAAAGAACTTTTGCTTCTGCTGCATCTAAGATCTGAACTAATCTTTAACAGCATATAAGACGCAAAATTCAGAAATGACATTTGAAAAAAAAATGTTTTAAACACATTGATTTGTTTTACCAAATGGCTTAGTTAAATGAATTTCAAGATGACATTTTTAGTGTTACAATTTCTTAACAAGCTTATTATTATAATTACTATATTTTTGCATAAGTTAGGGTGCCAGTTTCGGGATCTATGTGGAAATTGGGTTTTTTAATAGTTTATGGGATCTGAATCAGTTCAGGTTAGTCCTTACCCCAAAAAATATCTTGGACAAATAACAACAATGTTCCTTTGCCTCCAGGACCAACTGTAATAGATTGGGAAAGGTTCAGGTTTTTTGCTTCGGATCCATAGTTAATTAGCCCCTCTGATGCATGAGTTTCCTGTATAAAAGCCTTATACTTTTCAGCAAAATTTACACAAAAAAAGTTTGTGCTTTTGTATTCCAGTTCAAGAAGGATGAAGGAAAATTTATTGAACTGCCTGGTGCTGAGATGGGCAAAGTTGTTGTCCGGTTTCCTCCTGAGGCTAGTGGGTAAGGGTACACAACAATATAACCGTTAACTTCGAAATATATTTATTACAGTGTAGTGATCATTATACTAAACTCTGGCCTTTTTAACTTGATGGCCTAGGTTATTCCTACCTCCGACAAACAAATTAAATGTATTGTTTTTTCATTAGAGACTATCAGTTTTAGATTAATCTGATTAGATTTTTTTTTCTAAAAAAAAACAATTTTTTTTCCAATTTAATAACCATCTGTTGATCTCTATGATCATTTGAAAGCAAAAAGTAATACTTTTAGCATTGCATTTAGTTAAAATTGGTAATTTGTCTCTATCTGAGTATAAAACCAACTAGAGCCATAGATTGTATAAAATTCTTTTTCCTTAATAGACTTTTCTTGAGTCCAAAAAGAGTGAAACTAAAAAAGAGTTGCTTTCTCCAGCTTAAGAAAGCCTAAAAATATATACATATATTATGGTCGGCAACCTATGAATATGTTCCCTCATTAATTTTGTGGTTGTTATACAGTTTGTGGCTTTATTATGTTTTAACTGCTAGTGTGACTGAAATTCAACAGCTCATGTTGAGAAAATAATTATATGTGTTTATTAGTCCTGCAAAGTTTGACTTAACAATTTTGATTGTGAGAAACTTTTTAGCTGAAGTTAAAAGCATCTTGATCCTATACCACAGTTAGCATAAATTTGTATTTCTGCTGGCTCTTCTCACTCCAGATATTTGCATGTAGGCCATGCCAAAGCTGCCCTTCTCAACCAATACTATAGAGATTCATTCAAGGGTCAGCTGATCATGCGTTTTGATGACACCAATCCGGCAAAAGAGAATGCAGAGTTTGAAAAGGTAAGCAAATGAAGAAGGCCTGATTGTATGTCTGTTGCACTATTATTTGAGAAATAAAATGTATAATAATTTTACATTTATTTTGGTTTTGATTAATATACATGTCTATTGTGCTTTGCAAAGCTATCTGTATTTATTAGGGAATGCTAATCAACTATTTTTATTCAGGTGATTTTGGAGGACATGGCTATGTTGGGAATCACATATGACAAGCTCACGCATACGTCAGACCACTTTGACAATCTGATCAAATACTGCGAACAGATGATTAAAATTGGAAAGGCTTATGTAGATGACACCGACCCAGAAACCATGAAGAAGGAGAGAGAGGAGAGAACTGAGTCCAAGAATAGAAACAACAGTGAGATTTTGTCTTGATTTACTGTTATCTGTCTAAACCTCAAACTAAAGTTTTAAAAAAATATATATATATATTTATTGTACAATTGTTAAGATTGTTATTCAACTGGTGATTCTGATTTTATGTTTCAAGTAAATTTTAAGTTTTACAAATTTACCTATTACTTTTCATAAATTTTCTTCCGTTCACCACATTTCTAAATCATAAAAATATGGCTGATTTCAAAGGATTTTCTAGACCTCTCAATATGTAGCTCAGAGGACACTGGCTCTTTATTTAATTTTTAAACTTTTCAGCCCCTTGTAATCAATGAGGATATTTGTTCTTATTTTTGTCTTTGTTAGGATTATTACTCTCTCATAGTATAGTACAAGGTACATTCTCTAATTGTGATTTTTTACCTCCTTGAAATTTAGTCTAGTCCAGTATTACCACTAACACAAGAAGCATTAGGATAAACAAAAACAGCTTTGTATCATCGAGCATTCTGAGTGTGATATGCTTTTAACAAATTTTTAGCAAGGGAATTGTAAATTAATGTCAAATTTGAATATCTCAATATAACAAATTAACATAAGTTACTTGCCCTGCAGCTGAAGTCCTAGTATAAGTCCAACCTTTTTAAAGGCTATGTTTTATAACTGAGGTACTTTTATTGTGATGTCTTATATGTTGCATCTCGGGTCATAGAACTTGAAGATAAAGCACTTGTTAAATCTTTTTATGTGATTTTTTTTTTTAGGTAGGAAGCGATGCCCTCAGAAATGATAGAAACTTTTTTTTACTTATCAGATGTGAAGAAAAACCTTAGCATGTGGGAGGAGATGAAGAAAGGCAGTGAGCATGGCCAGAAGTGTTGTGTGAGGGCCAAGCTTGACATGACCTCTGACAATGGTGCAATGAGAGACCCAACTATGTACCGCTGCAAGAATGAGGTGCATGTGCGCACTGGGAACAAGTACAAGTTAGTGCTTTTTTTTTTTCACCCTCATCTGAATTTTCATTTTCAAATTTTTGCTTTACTAAGTAATGTAAAATTTATCCTTTAAATGTTTTTTTTTTTGTGTGTGGATAATATCGTGAGAAGATATGTTTGTATTTTTTTTGGTGTATGTCTGTTTTCCTTCAGAGTGTATCCCACCTACGACTTTGCATGTCCCATTGTGGACAGCGTGGAGAATGTTACCCATGCTCTCCGTACAACAGAGTACCACGACAGAGATGATCAGTACTTCTGGTTCCTTGATGCATTAGGTAAGTATCTTAGCACCAAAAATTTGTGTAGTTTTGTTAGTGAGATGAAAAATAGTCTTCGCCCAAGTAAAGAATGTCATTGTTATTTCAGTATACTAATATTAAACCCTAATTGTCAAATATATTACTTTTTAATGTGATGTTACACCAACTATAGCATAAAAAAAAAAAAAAAAATAAAAAAAATCATCTCCCCAATGCTACTAAGCATTGTGTAGATCTAATTATGTGATTCAATTCATTTAAGTTTAAAAAAAAATTGAATCTGTTCCACTTTCATTTTTTTTATGTTTGATTATGCAGAAGGCTTTTTTTTATATGTAATCGACCATTCAGACTTTTTTTAATTGTCTTCTGGAAAGTGCTTAGAAATTTTTTAAGTAGTATAAACATGATTCTATCTTTCTGTCCTATTGCTTTTATGTTAAAAAAAAAAAATTATAGTTATTATTTCCTAAGCTCTAATTTTTTTTCCCTCTCACATCTTTTTTTATCTTTTTTTCAGGATTGAGAAAACCACACATTTATGAGTATAGCAGACTGAACCTACAGAATACAGTCATGTCTAAGAGAAAGCTTACCTGGTTTGTGCAGGAAGGTCTAGTGGATGGATGGTAAGTTAATTATACCTACATTTCCTCAAGAGTTTATTATTATTAAATTATAATATATTGTATTTTTTTTTTTTTTATGTAATCGTTGTAACGGTACTTTGAAGAAGTCAATCCATAACAAATATTTTGAAGTTTTAGCCTCTTTTATTTTTATTATTATTGTTCAAATCCATAATTATAATTCAAATTTCTGCTTTGTTTTTTAAAATTTAATTTGAGAAAAAATTCAATTTGAAATTTCTAAAATTTTACTTAAGAAATAAGCTTTAGAGTCGTAAAATGCAACTATGTTAAACAGTGGAATGGTTAATTTTTTAAAAAGGTTGGTAATTTATTTCCATGTTGGTCTATGTATAAGGTTTTAAATGTTTGGTTTATTATATTTTTTTTTATGCAATTTTTTAAAATTATTTGAATCCCTTTTTCTTTTCGATCTGTCTCCAGGAATGATCCAAGATTCCCAACAGTTCGAGGAGTCTTGCGTAGAGGCATGACCGTTGAGGGTCTAAAGCAATTCATTGTTACACAAGTGAGTTTCTTTTCTAAAGGCTTTCTTTTTTTTTTAATTGCTTTAAACTACAGAAATCCTTTATGAATCAAAGGTGTAACTCATATTACTTTTTCCATGTGTATAATGTCAGATTTTTCGTATCTCAGAATACCAGTATACTACCTCATTCTCAGTATGAATGATTATAACTTATTGTACAAAGACAATATGTTGACTTTATTTTATTTTTTTTCTTTCAGGGATCTTCCAGATCTGTGAATATGATGGAATGGGATAAAATTTGGGCTTACAATAAAAAGGTAATTTTCAGGCGTAACAGGCACAGTTAATTCCTTACAATCATGAATGGTTGCTTTAAGTATTTAATTGTTCATTGTTTAAGTGAAGTACAGCAATACAGACTAAATTAGGACATGACATGCTGTGTAATGAAATTATTAAGATGTAAAAGTTGTATTAAAAACTACTTTCTGTGTAGTTCTTGCATTTAAAACAGATGGATGTGAGCTTTGTATTCTGTTATTAGATATGGTTCTTTAAGCAAATACTACCTTGCTACTTATCTCTGTAGTGGTCTTCTTTTTGATCCATTACAAGTCTTATAAATATTTTATAAGCTTCTTTATTGCCATACCATCCTTATCAATACTTTGTTTTTTTAATAATAAACTGCTGTTCTTTTTTTTTTTAATGCTTTCTATTTTCATCACTATCATTCACTCACTTTGTGTTAACTAAATTATTCCCAACTGGTTTGTTCAGACTCAGTATAAAGTGATCGACTTAGACTAAACTCCTGGTATCCCATCTTCGCTCTTTGTGATAGAACATAAAATAGTCATACAGTAGTTTTGGAACACATCAGCAATATAGCCGAGTTTCTGACATTGGATGTTAATAAATCAACCAGCTAACCAATAATGATTTTGCTTTGCTCTCTCATTCTCATATCTAATGTATATAAGTTTTTTTGTTTTGCTGTAATATTCTCACTGCTTATCTCTATATTTCTATATTAGGTGATTGACCCAGTGGTACCCAGGTTCACAGCTCTGAGGAAGGACGATGTTGTCCTTGTAAATGTGGCGGGTGCCAAACTTGAATCCAAAGAAGTGGCCAAGCACCCAAAGGTTTGTTGAGAAATTCAAAGTGAGCTAGGAAAAGTTCATAGTATAAATACTATGCTTGTAGAAATTCATTAAAACACATTGTAGGCATTTCAATCTTCATCAATTATTAGTTTTTCAGAAAACATAGGATTGCTTTTGAACAAAAAAATGTGATTATTAATATATAAATGTTTTTCTTCTTTTTTTTCAAAAATCGTTGAGCAAGAGAGAGACTAGATGTCTACTCTCGAAATACTATTAAAGCAGAGAATAGATTATTTTATTTCTTTAATTGGAAAGTGTAAACAACTATCAAGGGAATGGTGAGATTTGGAAGGAATTTTTCTGTCTGTCAAATCTATCAAATTGTTGTTGAAGAAAAGATAAGTTTAAGCCTGCTCAAATTTTTATTTAAGGGAATGAATTTGTACACTGTAAATTTTTGTCTTAGTTATATTTTACTTCTTAAAAACGCATGAGGTGACATAATTAATTAATGAGGAGCAATCACCATAATTACTTCCTGGATAAATTGGGAAACATCAAAACCCACAATCTTTACTGAGCCTTTTGACTTAAAATTTTGCCTAGCTTGTTCTTGTTTTATCAGCTCTTATCCTTTTGATAGATTCTTTATGTGAAAAACAGTTGTTCGAATTGTTCGACATTATCATGATACTTATTCAACATAGATAAATGTATTATTTGAAAGTCCCTAAGTCATGAATAACCATAATAGTTGTGTTTTCTAAGGAACTCCATGGAGACTGCAACATGACACCCAGCACCTGAATTGCACCTCAAACCTCATACTTTTCAATCTGATTCTCTAGTGACTGAGCTATCTAGCGCCACAGTTTTCCAAAGTATTAAGGAAGACAAGTTGGTTTACAATTGGTTTGTTTTCGTCCGCTATGTTTTTCCAAAAATCCTTTGGAGACGACAATTTTCATTGGGCCCAATATAAGGCATCACGATTGCACCTAAGACCTTATACTTGTCAGTCCAGAGTTCTAGCTACTAAGCTATCCATTGTCCCAATTTTCTAATTAATCAGGAAATGTTCATTTGCAATTAGTATTTGAAAAAGAAAAAGCTAACTACTCATTTGTTTATAATTCCTTAAAAGAATGCAGAGACTGGCAACAAGATTGTATGGTACAGTCCCAAGATCTACATTGATGGAGCTGATGCAGAGGTGATCACAGAAGGAGAGATTGTCACATTCATCAACTGGGGAAATCTCAAGATCAATAAGATGCACAAGTCAGTTTGTTTCTGTTGAAAACATTTATTTAATGTAAAGTATATTTCGGGATAAAAGGTTATGTGCATTTGTTGGGAGTTAGAATAAAGTAGCTTGTGTGAAAGGATCATCTTTGTGTTTTTCAGGCAAATATTTCTCTGTTTTCTGTAAAGAAAAAACTAAATATTTGATTTTTTTAGGAACAATGTTTCTGAATGAAAATAAACTTGTCTCTCATAAATTAAATTCAAGATACAAGAAGCTTTCCCTTGTCTGGTCTCGTTCAAATATTTTAATGTTTTAAGAGGTTAAAACTGGAAGTTTTTTCTCCATTTTCTTCTATTTAGTCTACCTCTTAAAAGATGTTTTTGGTGACACTTTAACTGATACCAAATATGTCAAAATCGGTAATGTATTACGTATGTGAAACCTAAATCAAACAGCATTCAGACAAATGAGCATATGAGATCAAAGATTTTGTATGTCTATCTGGCCCATGTTAATGGATGATGTTTTCTCCTAATATTATTAGTTATTACAAAATTTAAGTTAAATTACTGTTGAGAGGGCAAAGAAATTTAGCTGATTCTAGCTCTCTATTCCCAATCCTTCCTCAGAGACCCATCAGGAAAGATTACATCAATAGAAGCTGTGCTCAACCTGGAGAACACTGTAAGTTTTACAAAGTTTTGTTTAACTTGAACCTGAAGGTTCTTTTTTACATTTATGGGGAAACATAGAAGTGTACATAGGATACCACTGGGGAATCTAAAATTTATAAAAATCAAGGCCATTGACCCAGAAAGTTATATTCACATTAAAACGGAACATTTAAGCCAAATTCAAAAATACATTTTTGGTCATGAAAAGCTAACATAATTATATGACATCAGATGTGATATTCCTACAACTTGTGTCATGACTGCAGTGTGCATCCGACTCAAGAACAAAATTTAAATGGTAATTTGTTTTCCTGGCTCAATTTTTTTTTTTTTTTTAAAGATTTGCAGTTCTACTATTAGGTTGATAATTATATGTGTAGTGGTAACAGAGATACCCATGGAATTATCCTTTACAGAGCAGTAACTATTCTTCAACAGGCTAGAATGTTACGTTTAAGCAAAAATTTACCCCTCTTAAAACTTTGTATACCTTAGGCCGGGAGATCCAACCTAGATGTCTTTGACTTTTAATGAATATGAATTCCAAACTGATAGGGGAATAGATTTAAATCTGCCTTCTTTAAGTTCCGTCTTAAAACATTTATGCTTTTATTGTTTCAGGATTACAAAAAGACCCAGAAGATTACTTGGCTAGCAGAGGCAGAGGATGGCCCATTCATCCCAACAGTGTGCCTGCACTATGATCATATCATCAGCAAAGGTGTCCTGGGCAAGGAGGAGGATTTTAAGCAGTACATCAATAGAGATTCAAAAGTAATTCAGATTTCAAATTATATTCTTACAGCGCTACACTGATCTTTATGTGTTACAATGTTTTTTATACAACAGATGGGGATTATTGAAGCCATTCAAATGGCTGTTTATAGAACTTTTAGTTATTAGTATAATCAAGAATGAAGGCTTGTTTTTCTTGTTTCATAATAATTATTTATGATCAGGGAAGACATTTGGCAAATGCGGTACTGTTTAAACTTAAACAAATATAATGCCATAAATGGGGTAACTTAAAATCAATTAATTTTATACAAAGTTAAAAAAAAAATTTTTAAAATTAATTTTATCTCTTTTTTTTCAGCACGAGGAAGTAATGCTCGGTGATCCATGTTTGGCTGACCTTAAAAAGGGAGATGTCATTCAGCTCCAGAGGAGGGGATATTTCATCTGTGACCAGCCCTACTTGCCAGTCAGGTGAGGGCAGAATCATTAGATACTTCAATATTTATTGCATATCCATCAAATGTCAAATTATGCCTCTTATTAAATACTAAATGTCCTCACACCATTTTAAATTTAATAACTTAGCAAGAAATAATTATTTTCAGGAATAGATATTCTCAAATGTTCACTGTTCTACTTAACATTTAAACTTGTTGACCTGAAAGTTTGTACAATAATTTAGAAAACTCTTTACCCAGAAGGTACGGAGTTTCCTTACATCTTTAGTATGTTTATCTTAAAATATAATGTGTCTGTTAAAACTGTTACACTGTTTTGTAATCTGGTCCAATGGCCTTTAATACTGAATAAAGTATTTCAATTTCCATTGAAAATGTTTTAATGTTTTTTATCCGATTGATTGTATTATACTCATCTCTATGTTTGTTAATTCAACATATCAATTTCATCAAATTGCTTCCAATCAGATTATGTTTATACAAGTATATATGCAAATGCAATTTTTATGTTACATTTTGAAATTTAGACTTGATAACTCTTGGCAAAGGTGTTTGAATTGTAACATTAAAAAAAAAAATCTTTATTGCACTCATTATTATACACTGCAAATGTACATTGATGATTCAAGTCTTTTGCTTGCCCTCTGTGCTAAAAAAAAAGTTTAAAAAATCCTACAAACAGAGCATGACTGTCTTTGAATTTGACTCACTTTTTCCCTAAATCCACTGAAGGGAAACATTTGTCAAAGCTGCCAAGTTAAAGATGAGTCAAACAATGGTTAATAAGACTAGCCAGACATGTCAGTAGATCTACATATTTGCAATGACCACAGTTTGAAGTTTAATTCAAGCTTGATCTTCTTTTCTAAACTTTAACTTTTTTTTTTATTGTTATTAAATCAGTCCCTACAGTGGGCGGGCTAGTCCATGTGTGCTGATTAACATCCCTGATGGTCACCAGAAGGAGATGCCTAAGGCAGGATCCAAGCACAAGGAGACGAAAGAAGTCAGTTCAAAGGAGGTGAGTTTTACCTAGCCACAGAAAAAGCCATTGCAATTTTGTCTTTGATTGATGTCCAACATCACAGTTTTCACAGCAGATACTTTTTCTCAAATTTTAGTGCTGGTTGGAAATTTATCAAGAACATTAAAATGTTAATACTCTTCACTGATTACTATTCAATACCCCCTTTAAATATAGAAACACTAATTATATGTTTTCCCTCAAAAGGCTGCCCAGAGCAAAAAGGGCAAAGCTGCAGAGAAGTCACCCCAGCAAGAGCAGCCACCTAGTTCTGCCTGTTTCGCTGGAGCTGTTGATCTCAACAATAAAATTATTGCCCAGGGAGATAAAATACGTAACCTGAAGTCAGCCAAAGCTCCTAAGGTACGTTTTGTTCAGTTTTTGTAGCTTTGGGCAAGTTTCAACTTTTTTCTTTTTTTTTCTTTCAAAATTTGAAGAGTTGAGGAAAATATATCAGCCTAACATTTGAAAACAGATCACATTTTTGTTAACTGATGGACATCGAGAATTACAAAAGGAAAAAATTTGCATTTCATGTTCTTCATTTCTTTTTCAGGTAATATCAATTTGATCAACAAATTAGGTATAAGAAAGGAGAAAAATGCATTGCCCATTTACAGTTTTTACTAACTTTTGTTTTCATCATCATCAACATGCTCTCTTATTTTGCTTTAGGATCAACTGGATCCAGAGGTGAAACTACTCTTGTCTCTTAAGGCCGACTTTAAAGGACAGACAGGAAAAGACTGGAAGCCAGGAATGAGTTTTGAGTCAGGAGCTTCAACTGCAAGCTCTGGTGCAGCCCAAGTGGATGCCAACAAGGCTTCTGAGTTGAATGATGCTATCACAGCTCAGGGCAACAAAGTCAGAGACATGAAGACTGCTAAGGCTTCTAAGGTGTGGAAAAAAAAATCTCTGTATAGTTATTAAAATGCATGATGCAGCAAGCTTTTCTGCTCAACTGATATTCACTTTTCTTGTTTTGTTGATAGCAGAGCCAGAATTTGCCTTTTTTTTTCTTCTTTTTTTTTGTTTGTTATAAAAATACTGTTGAAAGCTCATAATTTCTAATGGCTCGAGAAAAAGAAAAAATTATTGGTCACTTTTGAATATTTTGTAATTATAAAGTTAACAAAAATTTAAAAGTTTTTCCATTTTAAATCTCTTGTGACCAGGCTGAAGTAGATGCTGAGGTGAAGGCCCTCCTGAGCTTGAAGGCAGAGTTCAAGTCTGCCACAGGCAAGGATTGGAAGCCAGGCATGACCCTGCCAGCTGCAGCACCAGCACCAACAGCTGCACCAGCACCCTCTGGGCAGGCTGGAGATCTTGATGCTAAAATTGCAGCACAGGGAGACAAGATCCGAGATCTCAAGGCAAAAAAAGCTGCCAAGGTAATTGTGAGATAACAAATTTCTTCTTCTGTAAAAGTATTGATTTTATTCTCTTTTTTGTATGTGGATTAAAAATATCATTAATTTTCAACTTTTGAAGGACACATTTTTATTTGTCTATTCATTTTTTTTATAAGGAAATAAATCAATGTGGTCAAGAAACAAGTAATGGTTAAAACAAAGACTATGATTAAGGATTATCCATCTACCCATCAAGTGCAGTGCTATGTAGCATTGGCAATCAAGCCCCTCCACAATTTTCAAACCCTGCTGCTTTCAAGGCCTACATTTTATAGTCTGTCCACTATTTTTTCTCATTGTTTTTTCCTGCTTTGCTGTTTTCCCCTTTCATAAAAAGTTACAGATTTTCTCTTCTCAGCACATGTCCAAAAAATATTGCCTGGTCTCTACAAATTTTACACTTTTTGTGTTAGATTCCTTTAGAACTGTTTCATTAGTCTACTTTGCTGTCCTTAAATTTGATAATTCTTCTGAGCCACCACATTCCAGCAGCCTCCGGTTTCTTAGGTGTTTGTTTTGAGATTGACTAAGTCTCACATTCATACACAAGTATTGTTTAATACAGCACTAAAGGATTCTTCTTTCTATCTTCACAGAGATGCGCTTGTTTAAGACTGCTTTTGTTTTCTGGAAACTAGTTTCCAGATTTGCCCACCCTATTCCTGATGAGATTTCAGTCTTATTTCTCTCATCTCTTAAGATTTAAGTTCCCAAATATTTGAATCGGTCATGCTGTTAAGTTCACTTCCTTTGATAGAGAGAGATATCATTTAGGTGTAAACTTTAAGGATTATGCATTGGATAACTCCTTCACAAACAGCATCAATGACGAACTGCACCTTTGTTTGTTGTTGTTTTTTATATCCAATGGCTGTTGTTTTGCCACTCTTCTTTTAAAATATGGGTAATTTGGGTTTACTTCATATACCTATTAGTTTTACATATGTGTAGAAAAAGTCTGCTGATTCTGTTTTTAAATGGTATAAAGCATCAACCAAAAAAATTTGCTTCTATATTTAAAAAGCGCTGAGATAAGAAAGATTGAATGGGCTGATATTTGAAATTCTCCAGTTAAGATTCTTTATATTGATTTCTGAATAATTCTTCACCTCTTTCATTCTTACCTGACCAGGCTGAAATAGATGCTGAGGTAAAGACCCTCCTGAACTTGAAGGCAGAGTTTAAATCTGCCACAGGCAAGGATTGGAAGCCAGGCATGACCCTGCCAGCTGCAGCACCAGCACCAACAGCTGCACCAGCACCCTCTGGGCAGGCTGGAGATCTTAATGCTAAAATTGCAGCACAGGGAGACAAGGTCCGAGATCTCAAGGCCAAGAAGGCTGCCAAGGTAAATTTAACTTTGAGGGTTACACATTTCCATTCATGACTTTGACAAAAATGGTGTGCCCCTTGGTTTTCTTTAATATATATAATTATATTTTAAAGTGTTTAATACTCACTTAGCCCATTAGAGTTGTTTGCTTAATGTCCAACATCAATAAGCTATATTATGGACAGGCTCCAACCAGTAGGGGACAAAATCGAATACATTTTTGACCCATCGTGGGTTTCACACCGCAAAAGTCCTGATTAGGAGACCAACGCTCTACCACAACCAAGCCCATCATCATTTATTATTTAATTTACATTTATGTGATCTTTCTCATGAGGGATGGCTCACATATTTCCCTATTCAAATTTCAGTGGTTGATTTTTTTTATCACCTTTATCTATGCTTATATTATTGTATCTATGTAAATTATTAAGGGCTCAAATGAATCACCTGATTTATATATTTTTCGTTTATTTGAAAACAAGATTATCTGGTTTTATCTGATCTTTTTCCCTACCGGTTTTTTCTTATATATGTTTTTTGAAGGCTGAGTATTTTTTACTTCCTTGTTTTATTCCAGGCTGAAGTAGATGCTGAGGTAAAGACCCTCCTGAGCTTGAAGGCAGAGTTCAAGTCTGCCACAGGCAAGGATTGGAAGCCAGGCATGACCGTACCAGCTGCAGCACCAGCACCAACAGCTGCACCAGCATCCTCTGGAAAGGATGAAGAGCTAGATGCTAAGATTGCAGCTCAAGGGGACAAAGTTCGAGACCTGAAGGCAAAGAAGGCTACCAAGGTAAGTTTATTTTTATTTTCATGTTAGCTATGATGTAGGTTTACTCTAGATCTGCTCTCCTCCATAATTTCTGTCATAATTAGGTTGGGGATTTTAAGATGTTAGGGTAATTAGTTGTGAGGCTGTTTATTACAATGCAGATCTCTAGATTGATATGCATTAAATCACAATTTTTCAAATTTCTAAATTTTTCTCTTTTTTTTTTAATTTTCAGGCATATATAGTAAATCTGGGCTATAACAAGATTTATTGTTTTTCTTAATATCTCTCGTTATAGCAAGGGTTCTCGTTATTCCCAAAATAAGATAGAAAGAGGATTTTATTAAAAGAGGAAAATTGGGCCCTCATCATTTTACCACTGTTCTTCTTATATATATATATATAGTGAGAGAGAGGGAATATAGTTTTGTGCAGTAGAGATATAGTGCAGTCCAGTTAATTTTGCGTAATATCAGTCCGAATTATTCAAAATTCAAATCATCATTGCATGTGTATATCCTCTTCTTGGTTTTCCATTGTGTCTGATAATGACATACCTCTAGTTGTTTCTCTTGCTGGGCCTGAAATCGGAGATGGCTGTCGGGGCCAATCTTTTTACTCACAGATATTATACCATTGGGTATGGGGAAAGTCACCAGGGCACTATTTGAGGTGTCTGTCGGCCTTTGTTCCCACCTTTCCAAGGCATGCTTGTATTTAACACAGACTTCATACTCCTGAAGTGATATGAAGTATCAGGTGGGGAGATCAGATAGTGCATCAAGAAGGGGCCGAGGTCATAAGTTTTTTATGTCTTGATTCCCTGATTACAACTACAAGATAAGATTTTAAAATTATATTTGAGCAGAAGTGAAGTTAAATTTCTCTAATGTCAGTAGAGTTGATGTTGTAATATTTTAGAGATTTAAATTAAATACAATGGCCCTCTTAAAGTAAGTATGTGTGAATAATATTTATATGCCTGAAAAAGAGAAAAATCCTTTCACTGGGAAACGATTACAAAAACAACAACAGACTGAAATTTTTTATTTTGTTGTTTTTGTTTTAACATCATTACTTTCTGTTGCCATTATCACCAATTTCAAAAGCATATTTTGGACTTATTGTTTTTCTCATTTTAATTTTTCAAATAAGGACAATTTAATTATTTGCAGGTAATTGCAAAACCGAACAAGTAACAAACTTGAATCATTTTTATCAAATAGTTTGTTCTTTAAAAATAAGGTCTGGTTTGGTACCAAATAAAGATGTCAGTCTATTTTTTTCTCTAGTCGCATCATTCAAACCTGGTTTGTTCCATTATAATACTCCATAATCCATTGTGGTTTATTGTTCTTCAGACTGTCTTTATCTTCATACCGTTTGCCTGTTCATCTGTTTGTTTGTCTATCTCTCTTTCTCTTTCTCTCTGTCTCTCTCTGTCTCTTCCTCTGTCTCTCTATCTCTCTCCTCTGTCTCCCTCTCTCTGTCTCTCTCTCTCTTTCTCTCTCTATATATATCTCTCTTTTTCTCTGTCTTTCTCTCTCGCCCCTCTCTCTGTCTCTATTTAGACGCCCTGCTTACCATTGTGTTCTGAACCTTTAACCTGAAAATAAAGACTGGCTTATGCTCTTGCCGTGCACAACATTTTTTGCGATAACAGTGTGTGGTCGCACCTCGAGCCATAAGACCCTCACTGGCTGCTGGCTGACTTTCAGTACGTAATAAACCTGTCCCCGCAGAATTATGTCATATTGGTGGCAAAATTATGCAACAGAGGAAGTGGAAAGAATCAAATAATATAATCTGAAGATTGCGGGTTTAATCCCCTGTCATACCGCCTAATTTTCCCACCGTGATGTTTGAGTTGGTATCAATATAACAAGACCGACCAGGTCCCGGCTATCCTGCCCAGAGTGGTGTCTATGATCTTCCTTGTGAAATCTAGTAAATGTCAAAGCTTAAACTAGAAAACTTTGCTTTCTTCGATCAAGGATTGTATTTTCAGTCAAACTTTATATCAATGGAGACTATCTGGCGTCCTACCACTTCATAGTGGGCATAAAGAAAAAAAATGACCAACGACTTACTTAACGTTATGATGCTGTCCTGAGTCCGGGGTTGGCTAGAAATCTGACGCCGCACTTCTTGCTGATTGGCCCATCTCGTAAATTTGCTAAACTGTGCCCTGACCATTCCTTGGTGTTTTTGCTCCACTGAGCCAGGGAGCGAAGTGGCTCGATTGTTAGATCGTTGATCTCTCAATTTGGAGGTGCACAGGTATTAACCCTCAATTGGTCAAAAACGTATCTGTCCAATTTCGTCCCCTATACGATAGTAATGATACAGGCTGAAGCAGAAGTCCAGGTCTCCCTGCCCTGTCTCGTGTGTTGCAACACATTGCCAGACGTTAGTCTCGGGTCCCTCCCACCATGATAAAACCTTTATAGAGCTGACGTTGGACGTTAAGCTCATCTCAACTCAACTCAACTCCTTGATGTTATCCCACCACTGAACCAAGGCCTGATCAACCTCATTCTACCCACCCCCCTCAAAAACAAAACAAAATAAAACAAAATTTCTCCTGTCTTCCTTCCAGGCTGACATCGACGCTGAAGTGAAGACTCTGCTGGCCCTCAAGGCAGAGTACAAGACGGCAACAGGGTCAGACTGGAAGCCCGGCGCCGCCAAAGCCGCCAGTCCTGCTGTTGCCACTGGGCAGGCGTCGGCGGCCGATACGCTTTCCAAACGCCTGGAAGAGGCTGAGGCTAGGCTGTCGCAGCTGAAGGCAGACAAGGCCGATAAGGTAAGATGGAGTGATGGAGGGAGAGAGAGAGAGAGAGAGAGAGAGAGGGAGAGAGAGAGAGAGAGAGAGAGAGAGAGAGAATAGAAAGAAAGAGAACCGCGGAGAAAAATAGAGAGAGAGAGAGAGAGAGAGAAATGACAGGCATACAAAGGCAGACAATCAAAGACAGACTGCAGTTAAAAAAAAAAATTGTCTTAGAGGTGGGCCATTTGGGCATGTCTGCCACGATGGTTGTGATACCTCGTCCAACTATATCTCTAGCGTACATTCTACCCATCCCTCTCTCGCAGAAATCGTTATATTTATATTGGGAGAGATAGATAGAGATATAGGGTCAACAGAGGTACAGACAGACAGGCACGTTGAACAGAAACATGATGCAATACACAGAGTGACAAATATTGACTCTGGGGTACTATTGATCTTTATTTTGTTATACATGTATTTCTTCAAGCTTTGTTTATCAAAGGCGGCTTTTAGAAGTTAATCAAATATAAGAACAAAATACGGGCAGCGGCTGTGTTGATCGATTCAAAAACCGAAAGAGTCCGTGTTATGGTAATGAGTACAATGTACATGTTACTGTACAACTCGAACCTTATCGTGGTTGATTCCACTGTAAGAGGTATGATCGATCCGCCGCGGGTTTCTTTGTAAGAGAGAAGCTCGAGCATACTATATGGCGATGGGTCTCAATACTTATTGTCTAACATTTCTGTACGTGTTGCTTGACAGACAGTGGAGTTTGTGGATATCAGTAGTGCTATCTGAGCCGGTCACATTATTCTAAGGGGGATGAAATCCGACAAATTAGTCTATTATATCGTGGATTCGAACCAGATATGTTTCGAATATAACTTCATCACTGTATCTCATGGGCTAACCCACTTAATCGGCGTGAATAGGCTGCGTGAGTACTCAGACTACTAACCGTTAATCCTATGCTGGGAGGAGAAGACCAGCTGTCTCCCCAAGCTTAAGAGTAATAACACGCTGAGATCATCATAATCATCATCATGGGTGCAGAGAGGTCGAGATAGCTCAGTCGGTAGAGCGCATGTGTTCTTATCAGGGGGTATTTGTTTCGATTCTCAAGTAGGCAGTTCTCTACTGTTCTCTTCTGAAGTTTGTTGAGTTGGTGCTAGTATTGTGAGGGCGTGCAGTGTGGTAGTCTGAGACAAAGGTCTTAGTGTCCCCACTCTGCCTCTTTGAGACAGCACGTAAACATTAGCTGATGCAGCCATGGGACCCATCGGCGTATTGGATTTCCATTGGGAACCTCAGAGCTGCTTATTTGGGAGAGGCCCTGTCTCCGACTAGATATTATACCACGGATGCGGTTGTTAGCTTCTTTCCTTTCCTAGCGAAGCTCCTATATCACCAGTCTGTAATTGTATAGATAGTAACTTCCATTAGTTATGACTTAGTGTTGTAGAGGAGGTGGACAAAGTCAACCGTTAACATAATTATGTTGTCTCGTAACGGAAAGTAGTCCGAAAAGGTGAGGGGTGAATTATAAGTAAATAACAGTAGACTGAATACTTCATGTCGAGATTGTTGTTTTGTTTTTGCGTTTATATATCTGGAAAATTATATTTTGGTAAGTTGTTGCTGTTTTTGTTCTTGTTGCTATATTTGCTGTTGTTGTTCTTGTTGCTATATTTGCTGTTGTTCTTTGAATGCGTTTAAAAATTGAATCCAGGTTATATGCGCAAGTTAAATTGTGAAAGGGGGAAGTTTTTAGGGACATCGCAGAATAGGCGTTCTCTTGCAAAACACAGTATGTTTTCAACGTTTCACATTGGCTGTTATCTATTTTGGACTTCTTTTCAACAATTGAGGTCGTTTATCTATCTCTTTATTACCTTTTCTTTTTAATTTCATTCTTTAAAAAATCCATATCTATTTAGATCTAGATCGCTTTTTAATGCTTGATGTAATTTGTGCGTGTAATTCGTTCCTTATCTTTGGCTGTCGATTCAGTGGGAATGGGTCTCGCTGGCAACATTTGGGCATGACAAGCTTTCTTCTGTTGCTGTTAGTGCTTTTGTTGAATATTTCTTTGAAAGTCCTATATAATGCTGGATTTTTATTTGTTTTCAAGAGAAAATATGAAACTTGTAAAAAAAACGTTCTCACAAAAGTCATGACATTGTTTTCCTTGAAGGGGTGTGGCATCTTACGATATGAAATATCGATAGTGTCATACCCCAACTTCTATAATTATGAGTATCAAATCTGCCCACATAAGCTTAGCAAAGGCACTTCTATTACTGTGTTCATTTCAAACCTACTGCAAGCATGGGGCTATTAATAGCTTTACTTCCATGACTGCTCGCGGCCAGTCAACCCTGTACGACTTGAACTAGGTGCGCCAGGGAAGACCCCCTCGCGCAGGAAAAATAACCAAAAATAATGCGTTTAGCCTAGATCTAGATTTCTACAGCCGAAGCCAAATTCTTTACTGGATCTAGGTAAATGAGACACGTTGTCAACGTAAGCAAGCTGGATATACTCTCTTTTTAGTACATTCAACATTGGTCAGCGGAAAAGTTGTATCTAGTCCTGTTGTTTACTTTTTTTTCAATTTGATTCTAGACTAGAATCTATAATTAAATTGAAATTGAAGGTCTAGTCTTAACCCAGTTAAATATCTAGTCTCGATCTAGACTAGTCTAATCTATATTAGATCTAATCTAGATCTAGATTCTAGATCCAGGTTTTTAGACCGATTTTTGTCTCACAACAAAGTTTCAAAGACAACCTATAACCTAAAATTAATCTATAATTATATCTAGATCTAGATCTGATCTGTGCCAAATACTAGTCTCCTGGAGTTAAACAACATCATCAATGGACACTGGGAGTGGGACACTCGATCTAATCATTCACTTTTTGAAACGCCGATTGCATCATGCCATCATACTTTATTTTTTTTTTTTAGGCTACCGTTTTTTTTTTAACTTTGGGTTAAGCAGATCATGCGAATGCTAGCAAGTTTGATTTTAGCCACTGTAATTTATGTAATACAATTTTAAAATAACATCATAAAGTTCATAGAAAACAATAATATGGTTTCTTTTTAGGGATTTTAAAACAAATATTTCTTAACTTCACTTTTAATTCTATTAGCCCTATGACATAAGAGTTGAATGTCATTTAAAATTAGTCCCCAATTTTTACTTCTGTTGTTACATACTTTAAATATTAAATGTAATAAACATAACATATGGAATTGCTTTCCATCCTACATATGGTTGTTGTCTTTTGGTACATGTGTTTATTATTTGCATTAAAAAAAATCATCTGGAAATGAGACTACCGGCAAGCAAGACAAGCTTCAAGTTTCATTTTGTATATCATTACATTACGGCTGCACATCTGTTAGTGAATAATGGCAATTTTTTCTTGATACTTTCTAAATGGTTCCAATCTTGTTTTTCCATACAGGCAGACATTATGTAACTTTATGTAAATAAGTTTTTAGCAAACACCTAATTACATATCCTTTTGGCATTTGCCAGAGCAAGATTAACTCTGAAGAAAAGACTTTGAACAAGCTGAAAAAGGAGTACAAGCAAGCAACTGGCCAGGACTGGACTCCCAGTACCCCTGCTTTGGACAAAATGCCAGGCAAAGCAGATAGTGCAGAGGCTTTGGCTCTTAAAGATCAAATTGACAAGCAGGGAGAGAAAGTGAGACAACTCAAGACATCAGGGGGAGATAAGGTTAGTAAAAGTATCTTGAAGCAACAAAATTAAGCCCCAGGGAGTAAAAGTAAAGAATCAAGCAAATATCACATGAGCGGCTGTCCAAGTGCACCATTGTTTTTGGTGTGATGTTCTATTGAAAATTTCATTATCATCTGGTTATTTTGTTGGTTTCGCAGATAAAACAAACAGTGCTTGAAGTTATCATTTTCCTCAACCTCTAAGCCTTGTGGCCCTTGTCATGTGTAGATTTGTTTGTATCAATGGTATTTCTGAATTTCACTCCCCTCTAGATTCCTATGGTATTTTTGTTCTGTACCTCTATACCTGTCTACATTTTTTTTAATTTTGAAAGGTTAAATTGGTGAGAATATTTTATAAGAGATTGCTGCAAAACTGCTATACTTAGAGGGGGGCGAAACTGGCTCAAGTGGTGGATGGTTGGTCTCGGGATCGGGAGGTCCACGGTTCGGATCCCATGGTTGGCAGATTTGTTTGTCCCCTGTATTCCCTCCATGTTTGGTGTGTGGTGTCACATAAACTTGTCAGATGTCAGTCTTGGGTCCCATCCACATTATAGTCCATGTAGTGCTGACGCTGGGCATTGGCCCAACTCAACTCAACGCCATACTTAGAGGACTTGTGTTTGTATGTGTATTCTTGTATATGCGCAAAGAGGTATGTGTGTCTCAATAAAAATTATGTATGTCTGGCAGTGTATAATTTCAACTATTTCCTTATTGTATTTTATTATAATTATATTTTTTTGTTTATGTCACACATGTGCAACAGTTGTGATATTGAATCAAATGTATTATTGTGCAACCAACCTATGGGATGATGAAGGCTTATCTTCTCTTATCACTCCTTGACTCCTTTCTCATTCATGTTGATTCTATCAAAATATCTGGAATCGAATTTTTATTTGGTTTACACCAGGCTTCAGTTGATGCAGAAGTTAAAGAGCTTCTCAGTTTGAAAACCCAGTACAAAGATCTCACTGGTGAAGATCTAGCTGGT
This sequence comes from Elysia chlorotica, assembly GCA_003991915.1. NCBI lineage: Eukaryota > Metazoa > Mollusca > Gastropoda > Plakobranchidae > Elysia > Elysia chlorotica. The sequence continues at coordinate 226,764 of RQTK01000200.1, forward strand.
GCAGGGAGAGGAGGGAAGAAAGGAGGAAAAGATGAAAAGAAAGGAAAGGATGAAAAGAAGCAACAGAAAGCACAAGACAAAGGGGCTTCAGGTGAAGGAGCAAGTCAGAAGGATGATGGGAAAAGGGAGGTGAAGAAGGTTACCAGGTGAGCCATATCTTACTCATTTTGTCAATGCTAGTTTTAAGTTTTTGTTTATTTTATGTATAACTAAAACTATTAGGCTTACTGAAATATATTTACCAAAAAATAATTATTCCATCTTATCTTTTCTTTACTTTAACTCCTTTGCCTCGTCACTGGTGAAGTAATTCAGATGTCCTATTTTCCAACAATTAGTCAGAATGCATTTTCCATCATCAATGTTTTTATTGACTTAAAAATTATGGTCATCTAAATAACCCATTTGCTCTACTGACTTCAAATAATAAGCGAATGTGTTTTATCTGACCTTTTATTAATTTTTTTTTCACAAATGTTTTATCGTGATAGCAGCAAGCTTTTTTTTTGGTTTCTTCCTCATAATATTAATGGTTTTTTTTTTGTCTCAGGCTAGGATTGGAGGCAAGGCGAGAGGAAAATCTGTCTGATTGGTATACACAAGTGATTACAAAGTCGGAGCTTATTGAGTACTATGATGTAAGTGGCTGTTACATCCTGCGTCCATGGGCGTATGCTATTTGGGAAGCCATCAAGGATCAGTTTGATACGGCCATTAAAGAGATGGGTGTGGAGAACTGTTACTTCCCCATGTTTGTCTCTCAGGCTGCCTTGGAGAAAGAAAAGACCCACATTGAAGACTTTGCCCCAGAGGTGAGAATCATATGCACTCATTCTAAATTGTTCACTCTCCTTTGTTCTAATATCACTTATTGTAGAAAGGGAAAATCCTTACATTTGTATACATTTAAAAGGTTAAAAACATAATCAAATAAGAAATTTGTTCCCAAACTTCAACAGGTTTTTTTTTAATTTTATATTTCCTTTTGCTTGATTAAATTTTCAGAATTGTTTGCTTCTTGCTTTTTTTAATCATTCTGTTTCTATTTGTTGTTAGCAAGTAGATTAAATTTGTGTACTTTCAAAGGTCTCCATAACTTTTGTAGATTCTAGACAATGTTACCTACTTTTCCTACAGGTTGCTTGGGTAACCAAGTCTGGTCAGTCAGACCTTGCAGAGCCCATTGCCATACGTCCAACCAGTGAAACAGTCATGTATCCATCATACGCTAAGTGGATCAAATCTCACAGGGACCTTCCACTTAGACTCAACCAGTGGTGCAATGTTGTGGTTAGTGCATTGTTATGATTGCTTGTTTTTTTTTGTTTTGTCTTGTTTTTGTTGTTGTTGTTTTTTTGGAGGGGTGGGGGTATTTGAATGTGAATCAAGAGCATTTGTACTTTCAGTGTAACAGCTTGCCCTGTATTTGTATTGATGTCCTCATGCAACATTATAGAATTTACTTAACGTTATTGAATTTGTCTTTCATTTTTCTAAATCGATCAAGCTTTATTTTTCTTTGTTTTGCCAATGATTTTATATAAATACTTATTAAACTTCTACATCTCAGTTTTTGTTATATTTATGTGTCATTCGAGTAAAAAATTACAACAATGGTCTTTGCTTATACTGGAAACATGTTTTCTTTCTCTCTTCAGAGATGGGAGTTCAAGCATCCACAACCCTTTCTGAGAACACGAGAATTCCTTTGGCAGGAGGGACATACAGCATGGGCAGATAAGGCCTCAGCAGAGACAGAGGTATCTCTTTCTGCTTCTGTATTTAGTTAATTTTTTTCTGCAACATTACATCAACTATGAATTGCTTTGTTGCAATTAGAGGATTATAATTATATTTCCTCAAATTAAAATCAGAACTTTTGTTTTTTGTTTTTTTGTTTTTGGTAACACAGCTAAGGGTAAATTTAAAATAATTTGTATGTACGTGTGTGTGTGTGTGTTAATGTGCTGTAGTAAATGTAATTATCCTAATGAGCATGCCTATTGATTTAACTTGGCTTATTGGAATTTTTGTATTTTGTTTAATTCCAAAACATGATTATATATATACTATTATTATTATTTACTCATTATGAGGTCTTGGTCAAAAGGAAAAAATTGACCCAAATTGCCGAGAGAAGGGCATAAATATTTCTTATTTTCTCTATATTGTGGTAAATATGAACAAGTTAGTATTGTTTCCGTTTCCTCTTTTGCAAATTAAACTAATTTGCTTGGCTAGCTCTTTCTCTTATACTTTGTATATATATACTTTTCTTTCTATAGAGTAACAAAATCAATTTTTGTGTGGTAGGTTTCTATGAAGACAATCAGCCAATCTTAATTTTTTTGCTTGCAGGTGTATGCCATACTTGAAGAATATGCTCGTGTGTATGAGTATCTTCTAGCCATCCCAGTTGTGCGAGGAAAGAAGACTGAGAAAGAAAAATTTGCTGGAGGAGATTTTACCACAACAGTAGAGGCTTATATTTCTGCCAGTGGCAGAGCTATACAAGGAGCAACATCACATCATCTTGGTAAATGAAACACTAGCATTTTGTCAGAGCTAGAATGAAGTTATTTTTTTCCATATCGTCTGTCCAAAATGTCTTCAAGCGATATGTTAAAGAAATGCAAAATTCAACATGGGACCTTGTGGAAATACAAAATTTGAAATGGCTTTGCCATAGAAAAAAATCATCACTTCTCTTGACTAAATCTAATTGTTAGTTTTGCTTGGTATAATTTCCCTTCATTCTCATAGATTAATTAGCTATGCTTTCAATATTTCTGCCTACTTTGTTTTATTTAGACCCATTTAAATATTTTAACATTCGTTTAAGCCCAGTATTCATAATGGAATAAATTGTGTTCTGACATTTTCCCCAAATATAATGTGTCACTCATGTTGTTTTATTTTTAATTTGCAGGCCAGAACTTCTCCAAGATGTTTGATATTGTCTTTGAGGACCCAGAGACACAACAAAAGAAGCATGTGTACCAAAACAGCTGGGGATTAACAACACGCACGATAGGTGTTCTAACCATGATACATGGAGACAACAATGGACTTGTCTTGCCCCCTAGAGTTGCAACACTACAGGTAGACACATATTGGTTGTTAAATGTTCATTTTATAAAAATCTGGTAATGTGTGGATTATTCAGTACATGGTGAATGAGATATGGGGTGCATGCTTCTGTAGCACAGGAGTTCCTAATCTGTTAAACCTATTGTTTTTATGATTAAAATTGTAAATCTATGTTTCTTAACTTCCTGAAAGATTCTTCTTCAAATAATATTTGACAATATAAGTGAGTTTATATACTTTTATAAACTCAAAGGAAGACTTGATATTTGTTGTTTTTTTAAATAATTTTTTTAAAGTTTGATCCCTATTCATCATGCAATTTTTTTAAATCAAGCCTTTTGTTTGCACTTAATTTTTTGTAGTCCACAAAGATAGCCACCTTTTAATCGATTTCAAGAAGGATTTAAATTATTACAAATTTTAATGCGTCTTATCATATTGAAATGTTGTGTATTGAATGTATAATTGTAATTTTCTTGCAGGCTGTGATAGTGCCATGTGGTGTAACTGCATCCCTATCTGAGGCTGATGCAAATCAACTGTATGGCAAATGCAATGATCTTGCTAAGAGTCTCAATAAGGAAGGGATACGTTGCAGGGCAGACATTCGTGATAACTACTCCCCCGGCTGGAAGTTTAATCATTGGGAGCTCAAGGTAAAAAGTTATCTACTTTCATGGATAAGAGAGAAGGGGGCTGTATATAAATTATGTTTTATTGGTACAAAGTAGTGGTATATTTAATTAAAAGAACAATGTTCTTTTTTCTTTCCACCTTTAATAGGCTTTATTTTTTTTGCAATTCCAGCATTTTTTCTTGCAACAGAAGAAAAATAATTATTAAGTATAGACCGGTCTTGCAATTTATAAGCATGAATAAGCTTATGACTTTACCTTGCCCTGCTTTAAACGGTTTTAAGCTTTTCTTTAATTTATAAAATGTGAGAATATTTCTTGCTCCTGTTAATTTTTCTCTTTTTTTTTTTTTTCATGCACATTTTATGCTATGAAAGCAGGCATGATTTGCTATCATAACTAGAGAGTATACGTGACCAAACCCTTTTCCTAACAAAGGAACAAATCAAATTATCAGAGTTGGCAAAGAAATAGGATTAGGATGTTATAATATCCAACAAATTCACTGTGTAGAACAAACAATAAAGGTAAAAGTTCTATTTAAAAATGGAATTATCCTTCTTTTCATCTTATGTAGGGAGTGCCAGTGAGAATTGAGCTGGGCCCACGTGATCTGAAAGATAATCAGGTTGTAGTGGTACGCAGAGACACAGGAACTAAGAGCACTCTGTCACAGAATGGACTTACAGATTCATTGAAAGCTTTGATGGAAGAGATTCAGAGTGCCCTCTACTCAAAGTAGGTCCTTTGCAATCAAATATCCTCACTCACAGTATTATTATTAAAACAGTTGATTTTTTCATTTATTATTATTATTGTTGTTGTTGTTATTATTTAAAAAGAACATACTTATGTTTCCATTACTCTTTATGGCTAGAAATAGTAGAATTTTTAAGCACAGCTCCAAATTTGGTTTACATTTTTTTTGTTCTCCAGTGAAAAGGCCTTTTGTAGTTTTCAAAATGTATTCTCAAAAGTAAAAACATCTGTGGTGGAAGTGTATGCTGACGAAATAATCTCAAAAACAAAATTATCTGTAGACCTAAAGTAAACTTATAAACATTTAAACGACACTAAGAGCATTCTTCTGGTTGATAAATTTTTTGGAAATGGATACGTTTTTTGTTTGTTTTGTTTTTTAGTAACCATCTAGGGCCGCACATGATTTTATTATAATTTTGTATAATAATTTACTTCAGTGTCTGCAAATATATTGGAAACATATTATTTGTAAGAAAAAATGTTGGTTTTATATTTCTCTTAACCAGCAGACATCTACAATTATTTGATAATGTGTTATTTATTCAAATTTCCTTTGATTTTTCTGGAAACCCTACCATAGATGGAAATTCACACTTTAAGTACCTTTTTCATCTTACCAGAAATTTATAATTAGGAACTTCTTAAGCTTTTAGTAATGCACCTCAGTCGTTTTTTGTTTTATATGCACATTTCATAGGCAGTTTAAGTATTAAGGTAGAAAATCACAAAAAATTTTCACCTAGTATGTTTAGCAAATCTTTAAAATGGTGAGTTTTTTTGGGGGGGAGGTTGTTTTTCCGGAATAATCTTTGCATTTTGTTGCTTGTGGAGTAAATTTGTGAAATCAAAACTGCAAATGGCTCATCTCAACTCAGTTTGAATTTTTTAAGGATTTAATTCTTTCCACTCGCATCAACGGACACTTCGTTGATTAGTCGTTCAAGGGAATAATAAGCTTGCGACTGGAAAGAGTTAATAGACGTTTTTTCATATAAAAAACCAAAGAATGAACTTCCTTTTTTGCAATTCAAGATAGAGCTACGTACATTATTTTGATCTTAAAAGGCAGTCCTTTTTTTTAACAAATAAATTTTATTTGATATTTCCATATTTAGGAATGAAACAGCTTTTAATTTGTCTTTCTTTAAGCAAAGACAGATCATATTGACCCTCAAAAAACCTTACAAGATCCAAAAATGAGTTAGGAATATTGAGACGCAACTTTGTCCTGTCTTTTTTCTCTACATTAATTATAGGAATTGGGTAATTGGAGCAGAATTTAGAGGTCATTAAAATTTAATTGTAGCACATTTATCGGGAACTGTTACAACTTGTGTGTTGTTACTGATGACTCAATTGTGGAAAAATTTAACAAGATTGACTTGTATCCACAGAGGCTACTTGTTCCACCCTTGCTCTTCCTATTTTGATTATAAGGCATGTATTGATTTTCATTTATATCATATTCAGAGCAAAGAAGGAGCTAGACGAGAATCTCATCGTAACAGATGATTGGAATGAGTTTTGCAACAGCCTAGACCAAAAGAAGCTCATTCAGACTCCATTCTGTGGTGATCCTGACTGTGAGGACAAGATCAAGAAGGATAGTGCAAGGCAAGTTCAGCTCTTCTAATTTGTTTATTGTCTGTAACTGTTTGATTAATAAACTTTTAAAAGGTGAAGATATCCCACTTTGTTAGAGCAATCAGGATAACTTTAAAGGGAAAACACTTTTAATCAGAGAAAACAAAACTCCTGGTTCTAGTCTAGGTTTTGCCTAGAAATAGCAGCTGGGACCCTGGGGTAAGATACCCGAAATTATATCAGTCACATTGTACATGTACTGACATTTAGACCTAATCAAAGTCATGCAGCTTTGTCATCAAGAGCTTGCTACAATGTTAATGAGTTTGGCAATGATGAGTAAGAAACAATTATGCCTATAGATCCAAATAATATAGATCGCTACAATATCTCAAAGGATGAAAGGAAAGTTGATGAAGTATAGGTGTAAAAGCTTTTAACATGAATTCTTTTCGTTTTCAGGAATGCTGTTGTTGAGGAGGGAGCCCCTGCTATGGGAGCCAAGAGCTTGTGCATTCCTTTTAAGCAGCCACAAGAGCTGAAACCGGGGACTAAATGTGTAATGCCAGGTTGCACACGTGTGGCCAAGTTCTATACCATGTTTGGACGGAGCTACTAGTGCAACCTGTCCACTTGCCGGCTTGCCCCCCTAAGTTACTGTTGGTGTTACTGTTGCGAAATCTCACCTTTTACTGATGTTATCAAAGTTGTTAGATATTTATAGAATTTCTATACAAGTTTTCAAGCTAACAAAAGTAATACTGCAGTTATTGTCAATGTTTTTTTTAGTCTATCATAATAAACTAGCATAGGAATATTTATAATCACCAATACCTTTTATGTTTTGGATTTTTTCCCAATATTTTCTGTAGCCGAAGGTTCTTTTTTGCCATTAAAAAAAAAATTGAAAAATCTTGTTTGCAAGATGGTTTAGACTACTGATTATGTGATGGATATTCAGTTACAGTTTTGGTGAAATGTATTACTCATTTGTTCAAAAAAGTATTTTTGCTTAAAACCACACCACCAGGGTTGAAACTGGATACGGAGCTAAAAGTAACCACTGCAAAATTAATTTATTTCTGGTTATTGTTATTATTATAAAATTGTATTAAAGATTTATCACAAAGATTACTCATTTTATAGCTGTTGACTTTCAGCATCCATTCAACATGTTTTATCAGTATTAATTTAATCTGGCCTTGAAGTGAAATGTAGACAAAAATTTATCAGTATCAATATCAATCATATATCTGAAGTGACCAAAGTAGGATCTTAAATTGTAGGGAAATAACTTTTTTTTGAAAGACAAAATTAATGTGTTCCTATCTGCAAATATTTTCTGTGTTCAAATAAATCTAGAACCCTTCCTCCTATCACAGGGTGCTAAGTAGATAAATGCTGTCTTCAATTGTTAGGAAGTGTGCAACGTCAATAAAGGGTAATTGTAACATTTGTCAATTTCAAATTAACTGAGTTTGTTCTTTCTTTTTTACCCCTAATATAAGTTGTTCAGCTTGTTTTTGTTGTTTTTTTTTTATATAACCATAGCAGCCTTTCAGTACCTGGTAAACAGTGTTTAAAAGTGGTTTTATACAACTAAAACATAAAAGTCAAATATTGTAGTTCCATACAAGGTTTCCTATTGATGTCAAACATGATGTACTCAAAACTTGTGACCCCATAATATTTTCTTAAAAAAACGTATATAATATAATTATAAAATAGGGCTTCCCCCCACAAACTTAAATGTTTAATGGATAATGTTGCTAGATTTTCTTGTTTTCATTAAATTTTAAAATGTTCTCTGGGTTTTGGGGTTTCACTTTTTGCCCTCAGATCAAAGGCATGTATTGCACCCTCTTTTTATTATTTCCTTTGTTTAGAGAAAAACAATTCTTAGCTGGGCCCTTTAACCATACATTTTATAGTTGTCTCCCGTAAAATATTTAGAGAAGTTCAAATTCTAAATTTATAATTATAATTATGGAGATCAGTTTTTTCAGTGATATGAGCTAAGTATGAAAAAGTGTGGCAAATAAAGACTAAGAGACAATATTTGACAGTGAAAAGCACTGCACATATTTCATGAGCGTTTTGGGTTGGAGTTGCTTAGCACCAATGTCAGCAGTATACATGTATAGTTGTGGACGGGGCCACAAGACTTGACGTCTTGACATTTTTTGTGATGACAACATGAGACAAGGCAGGGATTATGACTCCTGTCTCAGCCTGTCAGTGTCACATTATACATGGGACGAAATAAGACAAACGCCTTACCACTTGGGCCAGTTTGGTCCCTCGCCAAAGTTGTCTTCTTAGTTCCAAGATAAATCCTTTTATAGCCACAGGACACCTGGGACTTGACCGATCATACATGTACCCAGTACTTACTCCCAACGCAACCAGTAGGAATCAAGGGTGCTTGAGCAGGTTTTGAACCCCATGACTCCTACATAACAGGCTGATGCTCCAACCCCAGGGCCACCACACCCCCCTTCATGTACATGTTGTATGCTGCCAGCTTACTTTAGTTTAAATAGAGAAGAGACTGCAGTCAGTGTTTGAACTTGACCAAATCAAAGATCCACCCTCAGATTCAACTAACCAGATAAGTCTGCATGCTCACAAAGTCTCTTTAGTTACTTCGTTGAAGTATGAAAAATCTAAATCTTTCATTGTCAAAGAATAATAGTTTTCCCACTAGCAAGTTAAACAAAAACCGGCACCATGTAGTTCAATATATAGTCATAGTGCTACGATAACATTAACAGCCAAAATGCAAGTAATACATATAATGTATAACATTCTTTTGAAGGTGAAAGTGAGACTCTATAAAATGAACTTTCAGATTGAAAATGGGCTAATATAATTTTTAACTTTATCTTGCTAGAAATTTGTGTTGAATGTAAAAAGACAGAAATAGGAGAAACATGTATATATATATGAAAAATTTTGACAAAATCGCACACTGACGATACCCGGTACATGTATTGTTCTTCACTACAATGAAAGGGTGGGACAAAGACTGAAAATCAATGAGCAGTTATGAGGAGGGGAAGAAAAGTGGCAGCTGACAAACGGTTGCAGAGCATGATAGGAGATCAAAGTGACTAAGGTCACCATAACTTTAAATCACGGGATGAACAATGTGTGTGTTGGAGCAGGAGAGTCTGAAGAAAACTTGTAGGTGGGGGTTGAGATTGATCCAAATGTACATACAGGTGGAGGCGCTGGACTGGCAACAAACCAATAAAAACAAGCAAGCTAGTCTGTTGAATCTGAGGTTTACTGTATTCTGAAGTGATTACATTGTACAACTGTACATGTATGACAAATCTAAAACAAATAAAGTCTAAGAGAGCTTACTTTTCTTTTCAACAAAATTCATCTCATTCATATTAACATAGCCTGCTTTCTCACATTTCTGACAAAATAAATCAAGAGATAACAACATATTGTTTTGTCATATTTAATCGTGAATTTAAAAAAAAGACAGATGACATAAAAATATGTTGTACACATATGATTTCATGGAAAGATTCATTGAATATAATGAAATGCATGTAGGTCTACACGAAATCACTTAATCTCTTCCCCTTCTTCAAACTTCTAGATCCATATGCATTACATTCTACATGCATGGTACTAAAAATTCTCACAATATAGTAGTAGTGTTCATAGCCAATATGATAACAAAAACTGATTATGTTTCTGTAATACAATGCACAATATGCATTCATAAAAATAATTCTAATTTTTGTGATGTGAAACACATTGTCATTCATTAAACCTGCAGTGTGCCTAAATTTTCCCCCCTCCACCTCTAAAAAAATTAGGGGGGATTGTCCAACACTCTTTAGGCAAAATAGAAATTAACATTTCTACACTGAATCTGGCTTTCTAGTCCATTTTAGGTATTATTACTGGCAAGTTCTACAAACTTCAAATGCGCATGTGGACTATGCACTTAGAGAAAACTGGTTATAAAGCAAAAAAATCTGCCAGATCGCAATAGTTTGTACATGTATTAAGACGAAGTTTATCTGGTTTATTTTGTGTCCAATACTACCATACTTTTAATCAAAAACGTTTCAACACATACACCAGGTACTACAACAGTACAACTTAAAAACAAGATAAACAGTCTCCTATAAAATGCAGACTTTTTGTACATGTATATATACACACTCTCTAAATCCCTGGAAACCCCATGACACTTTTCAGGTCAAGAGCTAGAACTGGGTGGATGAATCTCAGTCATTGGAGCTTTCTTTTCCTCTTGGATTTTTATAGTGACCTGAAAAACAGCATAAAGAGGTAAGGCAAAAATTGACATAGACAGAAAACTGTCATTTGGATTTTTAATTTTTTCAATACAACATATATATAATTATATATATATATCCAATAAGAAAGAAATAGGGTATGTGACTACATTTGCTATTTATACAAATCAAGGAATTATACAAGCTTATTTTGATTTGCTTTCACCGTTTCATGAAGAAGAGAGATATACACACAATACATTGCAACGCATATGAGCTAAAGATCTGGTAAAAGTAAGAATGTCTTAGTTATCATTGCTGTTTGATAAAAAAATATACTCTTATTCAAATAAAATATACTACTATAAACCATAATGTGATCTGACACTTATAAAGTAAGCCAAAAAAGAGGATTGTAATGTCATTCTCACTCACAGCTTCCATAATATTCCAAAGCACATTTAAAATAGATTTGCTTTTGAGGGAGCGAGAACACAATTTTGTTGTTGTTAATAAGTACCACAGTATATTATCAGCAATTAATTCTTTATAAAGGACAGTGGCAACTTATTTTTACATGTTAGTGTTACTGCTCGATCATTTTACACTTTTGACTTCAGGTAGAAAACATGGTAAATCCTGAACAGTTGCTGATCAAATCCTGAACCTGGTATATTAAATTCAAGTCAGGTGTCTTCAATCCTATCAAGTTAATTTGCAAAAAAAATTTTTTTTTTTTAGTCCCCATGCTGTTCTATTACAATTTTTTTTTAGTGATCGACAGCAGATTTTTCTTAAGCTCAGTAGCGAGCACTGAACCAGGATCAAAACCTAGTTCGCATATAAAATTCCATGAACTTTGCATTCAAACACATCATTTTTTAATTGTGTTCCAACCCTACCTTAAAAAGGTTAAGGTAGTATGACCCTAATTACTAGGGAAAATAAATTGGCCCAAAATTTGTATGCAGGCCACAAAAGAAAGTACAACGCAACGTACTGTTGTGTGCAGCATCTTTTTTTTTTTACAGGAAATGTCTGTTGTAAAACAGTTTATCCTCAGACAAATTGAAAATATTGTCTTATATTTTACATGCCACAAAGAGAAACATCTTCGTTTGATAAAAAAAATCTGCAGGGTTGTGGCTCAGATACTCACTATTTCATCTTTATATATTATAGTTATAAAAATCTAAGAGCTTTAGAAAGGTCATAGTCAAATCTAGAACCAATAATATCTGCATGGATTTTTATCAAACAATGTGCCTTAGAAAATAAAATAACTCTATGGTACCTCTTGTCCATCGATGACATGATAGCCTTGCAAGAGATCTGAGGAAAATCCATCCTTCATGGTGACAAATGCAATATTTTTGTTAAATCCAGTATCATAATTCTGTGGAAGAATGATAGAAACATTCATTTACAGTTGCATTCGCCAGTTCACAATCAAAATTTTATTCTTTTTCTTATCCTGTCTTTATTTTTATAACCCTTGCAGTAGAACTCTACTACAATTGAAACAAACTATAGGACAGAGAAATTAGTAGCCTACTTAAAGATGTTTTGATCTTTTTTTTTATTTTAATCAAATTTGATCTACAGGTGGTTTGTAGATTTTTTATGGGTCTTCATGTTTGAAACAGTAAGAAAGTACAGTGACACTTTTCCATTTTCCTTAGATTTACCAGTACATGTACGACAGAGAAGGGGTAGGAGTGAGAATAAGAGGTTCTACAAAATTAAAGAAAATGATAAAATCATATCAACTCACCATTGGTATACGAACATCAAGAACTGTTCCAAACTTTCTGAAATATGAACGTAGATCACCTAGGGAAAAAAGGTCATACATGAGTTGATTCAGATCATTGATTGGAATATAATCTTACATTAAGAACCAATTCAAATACAATTTTATATTATTTTTCAATCTTAAAACCAATTTAGACTAAAATAAAGATTTCATATTGATTTTTTTTCAATGAAGTCATGAGGAAACAGTTTTAGGATACAACTGTAAATTATAATCTAGAAATCATGTTATTTAATTGTAAAAGTTCATTAGATTTTGAAGTTGTGGGTCTGGTGGATCCAATGGTAAAAAAAATACAGAGATCTTGATTTTATTTTTAGAAAAAAAATTCCTGATGCACATACGAGTGATTGATTCAAGTTGAATGATAGAGTTAAAAATACTCTAGATAGAAAATTGCAGTGAAACATACTTTCATTTTCACGAATGGATATTAAGTCTTTATTTAACTCGATTAATGTCAGTCACATTTTAACAATTTTATTAAGTTTGCAGGAAGGAGGTATAACTGGTCAATTTTCATAATTTCATCAACAGTAGTACTTATTATTTCCCGCCATGGCTAGTTCTTCACACATGTTTCATTTTGTACTCTATAGATTGTTTGTGAAAAAATCACCTGAGTGTGCGGTTGGCTACTACTACGGCAAAGTGTGGCTACGAAGTCTGCAGTATCTTGTGGGGTGTTCAATAAAAGTGGCAGTTTGATTTGATGAAAACCCCATTTTCTAAAGCCGTAACAAGCTACTCAATGTGCATTTAGTGTATATGAATGGTTATGTTTGTATGGTTTGCTTTTAGCACCGCAAAAGTTCGATTTAGTTATAAATAAATAAAGAGAGAGAGAGAGAGACAAGGGGGGGGGGGGGGAGAATAGATGTCATACATCCGACCTTGCGTTTATTGGTCATTAACAGATAGAGGAGTTGGCATACCCCAAATACCGCTGATTAGTCAAATCAGTTAAGAGTAGATGCCAATCTTCACTCTCTCTGATAGGTGATCACAAACTACAAATTGTTTTCGTCTTTCCTTCACCCACAACTGAGTAGAGGTACAAATTATTTTCTTACATCTCCCCTGCTCCCTTACAAAACACTGTAGCACTAGCAGTACAGATCCCCTCCACTGGTCAGTAGTTAACATCGAACAATAATCTCATAGGCAAACACATGTACCAAGAAACCAGACTTCACACCTCATTGTCTGCTTGTTTGCTTCACCATAATTCAAAGCCTACTATTTAAGACTGAGGAGCAGACAAGACTGGAAAAGTTAAGCACCTCCTCAATGGTGGATAGTCTTAGTACATATATAAATATTGAGTCCAAAGCGAATTTAAGAAAAGGTTTTTATATACCAAGATGACGTCTCAAGGTCGTCCTCAAGCCACCCACTAAAACTGGGGCGCTCAGCTGAGCTGGGGTCTGAGAGCTACCCCGTTATGTCGGAGCTAGGACCGTTATACCCTGAAAGTAGGATCCCGCAGTGCCCAAGTTAATAGCCTATAAAAAATTTAGATCTAGGCCTATTTGATTTCTATTCATGAGAGAAAAACGCAAATTATACAAACGCAAAGATCCAGTTCAAATCAATGTTTAGAATCTATGCTCGGTCTTTTAGATCTAGATCTAGAAATTGTTACAGTCAACAGTGTTTGTAGATCGTTTGTTATATTTTTACAAACAATCATACTTTTCATGCATGCCCATCCAATATTCTTAACAGCAAGTTGGATGCGTGACATTGTCATGAGTGATGACCAGCTCAAAATTGGCGACTGATTAGAGCTTATCTAGATAGATCTAATTATGTTTTGATGTCCAGTGTTCACAAATTCAACACAGCATTGGCCACTTAGTCTTAGCATAGACCAGGCATAAGGTCATAACTCATGAGTACAAAAAAGCAACTTGTCACTGAGAGAATGTGAAAGTAAACTTTGTGAACTAGATCTACTCAAGAGTCAAGTGAGTCAAGTCAATGGGATTTTCAATTGTTGAGAGTATTTTCCCTTTGATACCGTGAATAACGTACATCATTTATACTAGGCCCTACACTGCTTTGGTGAAACGTATGCGATAGGCATAGTGTAGGTAACAATAATGTTTTACTAAAGTATCTTTTGCCTCTGTATTTGGATGCCTGAAAATGCAGAACAATGTAACAAAATATCGAGACTATTGATATTTGTTTTCTTAGATTTTAATACGACCACAATAAATACTAGCTAGTTAATAACTCACGAAATTCGTGGGGATTGTGGGAATGACAAAGCTGAGGGATCACAGATAGAATTAAAATGTGCGAAAGTAATCTCAATCTATAACTTTAGACGTAAAAGAATTATGAAAAGATACATCATGCGTCAAAAACGGTTATATGACAATTGTAACATTTGCTTTGTTTTCTTGTTGTTATTATTTTATTTTTTTTGCGTTAGATTGCTATTCTAATCTTTTGTTTGGACATTTTTATTAGTCATAAGAAAGTATTCCCTCATGCTCTTAGTTGTATTTACACGTCATTGAGTTTTTTAAAGAAAGCTCAATTTTATCCTTTGGTTTTACATTATTAACCAAACATTTTAACGAAACGGTGAGATGGGCGCGTTAAAATTTGCGCGCTTTAAAAAAGGCAAAAGAAATATATACCCCTCCCCACACCAAAAAAGAAAACAAAAACAAGCAAACAAACAAACAAAACAAGAATATTTATTAGGCCTATGTACCGTATGTCATATTCGTTTGTGTTAAAAAAAAAATTCAAATCCGCACTTTTAGACGTCCGTCTTATTGATGCATTTAAATGGCAGATGGCTAAGAGTTTTTTTCTTAAATGCTAAAATGAAAAAAAATGGAGAGTGTTTGCATAACCTAAGATTATGCCCACGTTAATCTATGACACTTAACAAATGCATTGCGCTTTATTTATTTATTTATTTTTTTTTTTTTGCTGTACAGTTTTCAACTGGCGTCTGATAACTGTACATGCTGCCAGAAACAAGACATGACTGGTAGACCCAAATGACATTGAGTTTGTCTGTGGGGGGACCTGGCCTGCTGTCTCAGCCAGTCACATAATACTGACACAAACAAAACCAATAGGAGACCAAATTGGACAAATTAATAGACATTTGGCCAATCGTGAGTTTCGAACCGCGGACCTCCCGGTTGGGTTATCCCCAAAAGACAACTATAAGGTCGAGGTCAAAAAGAAAAATTAGAACTGGTTCAAAGAGAACTTTCTGCATCTGAATTTAAATAAAACAAAAGAAACATTTGTTGCTGGTTTTTTGTTGTTGTTTTGTTGTTGTTTTTTTGTTGTTTTTTGTTTGTTTGTTTTTTTTTAGAAAAAAGAAAGATTAATATTGATTACTCTCTGTCTCTCTCTCTGTCTCTGTCTCTCTCTCTCTCTCTCTCTCTCTCTCTCTCTCTCTCTCTCTCTCTCTCTCTTAAGGACATGACCGTTAGTCATAATGTTTCCATAAAAAGCAGTGTTTGTTTTGTCGTCACTTGTTGGGGGGGGGGGCTCTTCTATTGCGAAAGATAGGACTAGAATAAATAATAATTATAATGGTCCTCTATTGAATGTATATAACCAAGACACCAACCATCCACTGAGCCGAGGGTTTAAGATTAGCGTTCGCACGATACAACCTAGAGCTAGAACCGACCACTGCACGAACTCATTAATTTTTGTACCAACTCACCACGTCTGCGCTAGTTAAGTAGGCTGTGTATGTGAACGTGCAGCTGCGTGTGGGTGGGTTTGTTCTTTTTTCCTTTGTAATTGGTTTTCTTTTTTCTTTTTAATTTTATTTAATTTTTGCTGTTGGTTTTTCTTAGGCTTTTTTTTTTCTTTTTTTTTTTTAAATCTCATGTTTTGCTTTTTTTAATATCTATACTTTTCAAATCTCAAAAATATATTTTTGGTAGGAAAATGAAACTATACCTCTCGAATAAAAAAAAAGAGAGATAGAGATAGCTGACTAGCTAACTAGCTAGCTAGCTAGATAGATAGATAGATAGATAGATAGAAAGATAGATAGATAGATAGATAGAGAGAGAGAGAGGGAGAGAGATAAAAAAGAGAGAGAGAGAGAAAGAGAGGGAAGAGGGAATAAGCATTAAGCCGACCATTTCCGCTTACATAAAACAGAAAGGAGAAATTGGCATTCTAAGAACGGATGAACAGAGATTTAACAAGAGCTTAAGCGGCGAAGAATTGAAGGGGCGCGCTGAATACAGAAGGATGGGAGGAAAGGTTTATGGTAGCTATGTTGGTAAGTGCTTTCGACCGACGAGCTAGAGCCATTTGATTCGAATGGCCAGCTGGTTACACAGTCCTCGTGTAGAAAACTTAATGAATCGTTAAAAATTACAAAAATAATAAACAAAGAGTTAAGCCTAAAGAAGAAAGAGAATGAAGGACTTGAAAAGTGGATGCCTCATATTTTGTGCGGGTTGGTCGGTATTAGCATAATGTGACCGACTGAGACTTCTGGTTGTTTTTCGATAAGATTTGGTTATTTTTGTTAAGTTTCTGAAGATCCGGGAGGTTTTTATATTTAAACATGTTATGTCCTCTCCGGTACTCATACTGACACAAAGAAATAAGAAAAAGCGCTACAGAGAGTTTATCCTCTCTGAAGTCTACGCTCTCTACTAATCAGAAGCGTGTAGCTTGTAGCTTGTATCTCTCTATAGTTACTGTGGAGACGGCCATGTTTGTACACAATGTTTCTAATCCCACAAGAAAGGAAACTAAACTTCTTAGGATTTTCAACGTGTTGAGCACCACAGAAAACTGCCTTTTTTAAACAACTCTACTCTGCAGCCTTTGAAACATCAAGAAATCTTTAGAGTTTTTAGTTTGTTAACGTCCACCGTCAACACTATAAATAAGTATAGTGTGTGCAGATCCCGAGACTGGCATCTGACACATTTATGTGCTGCCATACACGTGACAAATCTGGGAGACCTGGACTCCTTTCTCAGCCAATAACATTAGACTGACACCGACCCAACCAGTGTGGGACGAAATTGGGCAAATTAAGTTTTGACTGTTCCTGGGATATGAACCGCAGACCTACCGAACGATGCTCTACCACTTGAGCCAATTCGCCCCCCCCCCCCCAATATATCCTTAGAAAAACAAAATCTAGGTTTTAGAGACTGAGGAGCATGGCATCATTTGTCGACGGGACTGTGGATCACTGCACTTATCTACTTACAACATGTGTAGAAAGAAAGACGCTGAACGTCTATGCTGGTGACTTCAAGACGACACACTTAAGTGCAAAGATGGAGTCTATTCTGAGTGAGGTCTCAAACGCCAGGAAACGCTTGACATGCGTTATTTTTAGCTGGCCAAAATAGGACTTTCAAAAATAACTTTTTAGAAATTAATCCATTAATATGTGGGATAATCGGAAACTTAAAAAAAAAAAACCAACAACAATGTTTTAAATTTCTTTGACTTATGGTTGTTTGACACAAAATGTATCGAGTTTAAATCTTCCATAGAGGACATTAAACACAGAGAAAAAGAGAGACGGAGAGAGAGAGAGAAGGAGAGAGAGAGAGAGAGAGAGAGAGAGAGAGAGGGAGAGAGAAAGGGGGGGGGGACGTATTCACATGTAAATTTATTGAACCAAAGGGCACTTTTTGCAATTTTTAAAAAGTCGAAAAAGCTATTGATGAAGCTGATTAGGACTGATAAGCTGGCACACTACGATGAGTTAAAGAGCAACGTGGCCAAGCTATTAACAGAAAAATATGGCCCACATTTCGCACTTTAATAATTATTATTGTGCAGCCTCTTTTCACGCTTCCCAGCGATAAGGACATGGCTAAAGTGTAAAGAAGTGACCCCATTTACGTCTTTTTATTCTTAGCTGAAAGTATATTTTTGTGAGTGGACTAGTCTGCACACAACAAATCATTTGACATAATCTCTCGCCATGCGGGTAAGATATAAACCATTCTCTTTGTTTGCCATTCTTTGCTACCTTAAGATTATTTAGATTGAAATAACTTTTTTAGCTGAGCTATTGTCACATTTAGCCAGAAACTAATTGAGATAATATTGCAAAATTAATGAACTAATTTGTCTCGTAGAAGAAACTTAAGGCCAGAGCAAAAGGAAAAAATAACTTGTTAATACGCGTGTTTACACAATACTTGAGTGTATCCAATAACTATTGTGTCTGATTCCATAAATGTGAATCTATCATATATTATGTAAACTATCTCTCTGTTTCTATCAGCTTTACGTTCTTGGATCATAAATATTGTGTTTATACAGAAAATTAGTGGTCTGCCTTTCTGTCTGTTGTTTACCCGCTTCTGACTCTTACGCGTATCTTCCAGTTTAATGATAATATTGTCCCATGTTGATTAAGATTTTAGAGGTACAACCAGAGACATTATATGACTTTGGTATAACAACAACAAATATCAAACACACATTTATACAAGTTTAGGCACACACAAAAAAAGAAACATAAACAAAAGAAAACAAATATAAAAAAATATAAATATGTAAATACAGCAATGTAAATTGACTTATCTATGTGGTGTGGTTCTTCTTACTCAGAGAACTAAACTGTATGTAGAAATGTATAAAAAATATATATCGATTTACAAGAGGAGGTATTGGCAACTTATTCGATAAAATGTAAACACTGGTTCCATTCTTCACAATGTAGCACAATAATTGAGAAACCACTTTCGCATAGAAGGGCTGATCGTCAACACACAAAAACAATTATAAAAACAGCAACAACAACAACAACAACAACAACAACAACAACAACAACAACAACAACAACAACAACCACATGGGGCATTGTAGGTGTTCCAGATTAATTTACTATCATATGACAAGATTGTGTATTAATATTGTTTTGTTTTTTTTCAAAAATAAAAACCAGGGCTGTCTTATCACACGCCCAAAAACAATTGTAATTACATATTTTTACAATCTTTAATAATTTATTATTGTAACTGTTCTTTTACTCTTTACTGAATTTAGAATTTAAAAAAATCAATAGGCTATCAATCGAGCTTTCAACGTGATTATACTTCAGAGGGGTCGTACTTTACTATAAAAATAATACATTTTGATATAAAAATGATAATACATTTTCAATCCCTACCAGTCGAGGCATCCTTAAGAACACCATTTTTGGAAGTCTCGCTACCAATCCATTCGTTGGTATGGCTTTCTAATATGACTGTGCCTTCTTTTTCTCTTGACAGCGGATTCATGACCAAAGGCCCAGAACAGTATGGAGAATTGTGTTAACATATCTGGCACACATTGTGTCCATGCGTTATGGAATGTTGTTATTGGTTGCAATTGCCACAGTGATTTGTTTAATTGCAAACTTAGCGTTACAGCATAGGCATGTTCCACACGATCCAGCAGTCAACGTTCCAAAACATCATAGAAACAAGAATCCCCATCGTCATAAAGACGAATCTGCACAAAACAACTTGAAATCAGAACACGAAGAAGTGGAAAATTCAAATATTGACGTTGATCATTATCATCTTAACCACCATCGCAACAAAACTATGGAGTTCAACCCAAATAGACTCGAAGAAATCGCCAGGTGGCGACAACAGACTCGTGTTGACTGCTCGGCACTCTTTAAAAACAACACACATAGCGTGAGGCAGGCTGTGGCTATAGCCAGAGTATTCGCTGCAGAGGAGGAGAAAAAATACGGCGGAAAAGAGAATACTTATCTGCAAAAAAAAATGAGAGAGGACCCTTTAGCGAGTCAGCATTATAGAGAGGTGATGAAATGGGCTGGCGAGTTCAAGAGATTGACGAATACGTGGTACCTCAACGCCACGAAAAACTGCGAAAGGTTTAAATGGAGCCGGGGATATATTACATCTCCCTTAACTCAAGAAGAGGAGGAGTTTCCACTTGCTTATTCCATACTGGTCTTCAAAGACATCGAATTGGTGGAGCGTTTGCTTCGCAGCATCTACCGACCCCAGAACAGTTACTGCATTAACGTTGATATCAAGTCAGACCCAGAGTTCTACCGAGCCGTTACCGCTCTGGTCAAATGTTTCTCCGACAATGTGCGCATGTCCAGCATTCGATTCGATGTTCGGTGGGCGACCTACACTGTTCTGGAACCGGAACTGGTTTGTATGCAAGATTTGTGGGACATGGACGAGGAACGTCATGAGAAGGATACAGCTAAAGATGGACAGAAGGTGGAATCGAGGAAAAGCAGAAAACCATGGAAGTATTTTATAAACCTCACTGGTCAAGAATTTCCTCTTAAAACTAACTACGAGCTGGTCAAAATGATAAAAGCACTAAAGGGAGCAAACAGTGAGGAAGGGACCAGGAAGAGGTCAGTATATACAATGCCTTGTTGTTGTTTTTGTCTGTTTTTTTTTTGTTTTTTGTTTTTTTTTTAAATCTAAAAGTTTGAAGATTAAAAGCTACATCGCCGTGATCTTAACCAACACGATGAGGAATGGAACTTGGAAAGAAGAAGAAAAAAACTATTTAGTCTTGATAAAAAGAACTGTGTATGACAGAGTATTGGGTTAGCTTTCCTCCTATGAATTTCCATTGCAAGGTTTCCTACTTTATTTTACAGGGCAAACAAGAATAGATGGGGATCTAAACCAGCTCCCTATGACATAAATCCTGTAAAAGGAGGAGTGCACACTCTCTTTAACAGGTAAGAAACATAATCCTAAAAAATAAAATAGCACCCCATCTTGCCAAACATGTTAATAGATCTTTGTAAACGCTCGCTCTGTAAATCTATGAGAAAATGCATTGGTACCCATAATTATGTACTTATTGACAATGCTTTCTGTACATATAGCTGAAATATATATATATACATATATATAATATATATATATATATATATATGATTTTACATATAGACTGAATAAAGGTTACGTTAAAAAATGTAATTTATGAAAGTCGTGACCACCAAGAAACAATTATAAGGTGTGAAACCATTAACTCCTTTCTTTGTTAAACCACACTTTATTGTGTGCGTAAAAAAGTTCACACAATGTTACAGCCTTATAACTGGATATAAACAAAATTACTTCAGGTTGCCATTTTTACTTTTAGCTACTTTATAATTATCATCTTCATAATGATGGATTGGGGAAAAGTGTATTATTATAAATTATGTCAATATTAGTAACCTGCCGCTCTCCGATCCAAAGACGCAAAATGTACCTGGTCTAGTATTTCCGATTCTCAATTATTTTAGTTTCCTGTGGCTCCTACAAAAAGCTCATTGCCTCTTTTATTGTAATTTTTTTTATAAACTTAAACGTAGTTTTGATAGTACAACATTTTTCTTGCGACAGTTTTTGTTCTACTTTAATTCCAAATATATTTTGTTATTTCAGCTTTCTTTTTCTAAAATCACGCATTGGGTTAGAATTCCATCAGGCCGCTTTTTTCCTAACTAGATTTAGTTAGGTCGGTGTCAGTGTAAAATAATAGGCAGTGATAGAAGTCGTGAAACTTACGTTATCTCTGTGTGTCAGCTTGCATTTTTCTCAAATGTTAGTTTTTAGACCCGTTTAACAGTATGTCCTAGTGCTGCCATTGAACCGCAAGGAAAACAGCTTTTTTCAAAAAACAAGATTATTGTCATCTCTTGTATTGAGCTAACTTGATATTTCAGACCATCACTTTGATCCATTCAAGTCTTGAGTATTATTTGACAGTCTAGAGTGATTATCAGGACATGAGATTTGCCATGCTTAACACTACTTGTTCCTCACATAAAAACTGAAAAAAATTGCAACTGTTGGGTATCAATGATTAAAAAAACACACATTCGCACACACAAAGAAACCAACCAACAGACAAAGATATAATTTTGTCAAAAAAAAGGAAAATGTAATTCATATTTTAAAGAAATATGATTACACCCCGTGATAAAAAAAGATCAACACAGTAGAATCTATTTAAGTTCTTTTGTTCATGCTTATGCTCTCTTTGAAAATATATTTTTTAGATCGTACATAATTCTAGTTTTCATTTAGTTCTCCTTTTTTGACAACACTTCGATTTTCAGGGCCACGGTAGATTTCATTCTTCACAGCGAAACAGCCAGGGCCTTCGTTGATTGGTTGAAGGACACAGATTACCCGGATGAGACATTATTTGCCTCGATTAATTTTAACCCCCACCTGAAAATACCAGGAACATACAATGGTAACATCTCCAATTTTTTATTACAAAGAAATGTGGAATACGGTTGTAAGACTATTTCGCTTTCTAGTTTTTACCATACTCTAAAGAGAGTTCGTTTTTTTTTTTTAGGAAGTGGCTATTTGTCCGGTAACTTGGAAGTGGCTATGTGTCCGGTAACCGGACAAATAACCAAAAGGCTATTTTTTGAGCCAGTCTAAGCTGTCCGGTACAAGCTAGTGTTAATAAATATCGACTTCTGCCAATCCTTTCACGACGCGGCACTAGACACTCTGGCGTTGATCAGCACTTTACCATGTTCCCTCAGAAATGAAAGTGGTCAAAGGGAATAAATCTTATATCCTGTTACTGTAACTGTCATTTTTTCTGTACGTTACCACGCCACCAAGAAATTATCGAAACGCCCTGAGGGAACAGAGAGTTCTAGTGCTAACATCTTGAAAAGGATAAGCATTGCTACTCTTTAAGTGCACCATTTTCAGTGTTTATTTTGACATGTGTTTTGTTCTATCTTTTACAATTACATCGACCACTTTTAAAGGATTGGAAGAAAAAAAATTAATAAGAGACCAACCAATTTTCAAAATCAATACATAGGCTCCTGAAATCAATTAGCTTTAGCATCATCATTAGACTTCCGTAAAATTCTTGATGAAATGGGACCACCGAAATGCGGCAACCGAGCTGAGCTGAGTCGTTTTCTTAACGTCCAACTGCTACAGCTGGTCCCAAACTCCCAATTGTGGATGATCCCAAGACTAACGTTTGACTATTTTACGTGTTTTCACACAGAGTCAGTGCGGTGGATACCATGAAATTCTGTCTCAGCCGTTCACATTAAACTGACACCCATCCAACCAGTAGAGGATGAAATCTGACAAAACAAATTCTGACCAATCGTTAGTTTTCAAACCACTTGCGCCTCCCCACCTTCGCATCCCAGCATATAAACACATCCTATTTTAATAAAAAAAAAAGAGCAAGTTTGGTGCAAATGGTGTTTCAATGCCATCTCGTGAGCCACGTTTTATTTACCAACTTCACCGCTTTAACGTGATCGGGGGAAAAAAACTCTCTCTAATCCGGAATTGCTTTATTTCGCATTTCAAATGAGCCGAGTTGAGTAGAGTTGTGTCCAACGTCAGCACTACATAGGCTTTATTGTGGACAGGGCCCAAAACCGTCAATTTTATGTGCTGCCACACACGAGACTGGACGGGCAGACCTGAACTCCGGTCTGAAACAATCACATTACTGACACCGACCTCAATCATTGAGAGACGAAATCGGACAAATAACAGTTACTCTATGAACGACGTAGGATTTGAACCGCGGAACTTCCTTTCTGGAGGCCAACGCTCTACCACTTGTGCCATTTCGCCCCTATGTGTAAATTAATCCATTGATAAATAACAAAAAAGACAACGCCTTTTCATTTTTAAGTAGATTGGAGCTTTTATTTATTGAAATCATTATTTTTTCTCAAAATCAAAACGCACCAAAGGACAATACTTTAATTTGTCCTATTACTTTTATTTCATGCACATTTTGACCTAGGAAATTTTATTCATTTCCTACAGGTACTAAAATGGAGGAGAACGAAAGCTTAACAAGGTATAAACAATGGTACGGTAACAACTGCTCCTCGCAGCATGTGGTGCATTCAATATGCATCCTTTCTACAGGTGTGTACTTGTACCTTATACACCAACTTCTGCACCAGCATAATTTGTTAGGGCATAATTACAGCCCTACTATTTTTCGCTTGAAAGTGATGATAATGATAATGTAGATGAATTCATGATTATAAAGTAGTAGTAGTAGTAGTAGTAGTAGTAGTAGTAGTAGTAGTAGTAGTAGTAGTAGTAGTAGTAGTAGTAGTAGTAGTAGTAGTAGTAGTAGTAGTAGTAGTAGTAGTAGTAGCAGCAGCAGCAGCAGCAGCAGCAGTAGTAGTAGTAGTAGTAGTAGTAGTAGTAGTAGTAGTAGTAGTAGTAGTAGTAGTAGTAGTAGTAGTAGTAGTATTAAAATTATTAATATTATTATTATTATTATCATCATCATCATCATCATCATCATCATCATCATCATCATCATCATCATCATCATCATCATCATCATCATCATCATCATCATCATCATCATCATCATCATCATCATCATCATCATCATCATCATCATCATCATCATCATCATCAT
>RQTK01000200.1:251662-264208 GCA_003991915.1 Elysia chlorotica
TATTATTATTATTATTATTATTATTATTATTATTATTATTATTATTATGAGGGCATAATATGCGTGTATTAATGACATAAAGATTACTTTATCGCTTTGATCATTCCTAACAGGAGATCTGTACAGACTAGGAGCTTCCCCGCACATGTTCGCTAACAAATTCTATTTGCACGAGGACCGCATCGTTATTGGTTGCCTTGAGGAGAAAATCTTCAACGACACAAGAGATGAATTTAAAGGAATAAAAACGTTCGATACAACGTTTTATTCAAATCAAGATTTTGTGATCAACCAAGTAAAGGGGTGACATATTTCTGAAAAAATTACTAACTATTTATTCTGTCACAAGACTGTTAGCGCCTCTCAACAACAAAGAAAATTAGACCCTCCTGTCATTTCTTTGTGAACGTTTTTTTCTTCCTGGGATAACAAGATGTGGGGACATAGAGAGGGAGCAGAGACGTGCTACAGAAAGAACTTGTGTAAAAAATTTAAAAAATTAATATGTCCATGTAAGTCTTTTTAAACGCTGTAACTAGTTAAGACATAAATCAAAGATATGTTTGAAAATATTTCTAAACTAGATGACTATTCATTACAATGGATCGGTAATGCTTTTTTAACATTTGACCGTTAAATGGAACTAACGGTTTTGACTCATTTGCAACCTGATGATAGACCTATTTAACGTCATATTTTTTATGTGAAACTCTATACATTTTATACAAAGTATTGCAATAATATGTGATATATACAAAGTATTGCAATATAATTGGTATATAAGTTCAACTTACTCTTATTCATATTTTTTAAATCTTATGTACCGGTAACTGTAATGATATCTGGTAATACTGTGACTAATGTAATGCTGTTTTCATAATGTTCATGATGTACTTTTGCATATACTTTGTGACCAAAAGGGGAATAAAGAAGAGAAAGAGAATGAGACAGAGAGAGAGATGAGATACATAGGGAGAAATAGAGGGAGATAGAGAGAGAGAAAGAGAGAGAAGGAGAAAGTCGCAAGAGAAAAATGATATGATTATATTATATTTCGAGTTGAGCTGAATCTAATAAAAAAAAATTAAATTTATTTTGCTTAGCAATTGCTATCTACGGCACACATACGCCTCAACATACAACCAAACACATTTCAACGGGCCTTAATTTCACCAACCATCTTTGCGATTTTTATTTACAATACTACATGTATCTTGGGTATTTATGGGTAAAAGTAAGTTTTGACTATTAATATTTACACGCGACAGGGTTCGGTAAAATGATGACGTGGTGCGAAGAAAGGAGAAAAAAGTGGGTCTGGAATGAAAATGAGCAGAGAACTGACCCAGAATAGAGAAGAGTGGCATCCCTTTGTCGACACATTCCAAAACGGAGATTAAAAAAAAAACATTGTCTTCATTGGATCACTTCATATATAAGTGAAAACAGGGACGAGTGACAATTTTTTAGTTCAATTATTTTCAATAATGATCATAAGTTTTCCTGCTGTATTCAATATTATCAAGGTGAGACGTGGATGAATTTATTAGCGTTTAAAATCATGGCTGTGACATTCCATAGAAAGTAAATTTGGTCGCATGCTTTTTGGCACAGTTGGGGAACCAAGAGTTAGGGGCCTGATTGTACTCGGCAAAATGCATTTTATTTGTGGGGTTGAGATTTTTTTTAACGTCTAACGTCAGCACTGTAAAGGCTATATTATGGACGGCCCCAAGGCTGATGCCTGAGAATTTTATGTGCCGCCACACATTACACAGGGCGGGAAGACTTAACTCCTGTCCCAGACGATCACATTATAGATACTGACATCGATCCAACCAGTCTCAGGAAACGAAATAGGACAAATTAACTTTGGCCGCGGACCCTTCCCATCTGTAGTGAGTGAGTGAGTTTGTTTTACGGCACGTCAGCACGGTAACGGCTATGTTGTGCCCATAATGTCCTAAGACAGTTAATGTATTATACCCGGTACTAGAAGCAGCGACCAACGCTCTACCAATTGAGCCTATTCGTAACCATTTTATTTGTGAGGTAGGTTGCCATTTCTTTCCATGTCACATTTTCCTTTCGCCGTGACCCAAGAGTCTCAGCTACACATGCCGTGCTGGGTCGACACAGGACCGGAAAAAATTCGTTATCGAATCCCGACCTTCACAAAGGCGGCTTAACGCCCTAACCATTGCGCCAACGGCACCCCTAAAATTCCATAATAAGGTATGATAAAGAGAAAGAAAGTAATCCTATATTTTCATCACATTGATTCCTGTTGTTCAAAATTACAACTTGTGACATTTCTACAATTTGTATTTTTACCATTATTCAATATTGAATAACCGAACGGTGCTAGCATTAGACAAAATACATTAGATGCACGCCATGGGTAAAGAAAAAGAAAAACAAATTATAATGAAAATTAATGAATCGATTTATAGACTTTAATCACCATAGGCACCAATGCTAGTGCAAGAAAAAAAAATCAAACACGGGCAATTAACAATCAATATAGCCTTGATATTGATGGATGCTAAATGACATCACAATCGCAATATAAAAAAAAATAATGAAGATGTAAAACTGTATGTCAACTTTCTAAATACAAATGGATGTTTTTAGAATCATGTTGGCCCTTTGTCCCAGAGCCAAACGATTAGATGGTTTTAAATTAGCTCTAGAACATAAATGGTACGATTTTAACGAAAGCCAATTATTTCATTGCACTATTTTCATCTTGAACAATTTCAGTGAAAATGGAAAAAGTATGATATATATAATTTAGTTGTTCCCAGCAGCATTTCACGTTTTAATTTGGTTTATCACAAAATCTTGATTTGAATAGTAAGTCGTATCAAACGTCTTTATCCCTTTAAATTCATCTCTTGTGTCGTTGAAAATTTTCTCCTCCAGGCAACCGATAACGATGCGGTCCTCGTTCAAATAGAATTTGTTAGCGAACATGTACGGGGAGGCTCCAAGAAGGTGAAGATCCCCTGTTTGATGACACACATTGAATAATAAACCAGCTGCAATTTATAATAGCATTATTAATTATTATTACATTTTTCTTGAAATTTTCATTAAGGATATTTTGAAGTAAAATTTGAGCTTGGTATAAAGTTTTAAATCATCAACAAAAATAACAGTCTAATATTTGAAGTACTTCCTTGCTGGTTTTTTTTTTCTAACTGCAAGATCATAATATGATATGATGTAAACTAGTTCAGCACAGTACTGTGTGTGGGAACCTACATAGGCACAGGTCCACAGATCAAGACTTTTGCTCGATTGCACCATGCCGAGGCCTCCTTAAGAATAGGCCAGGTCACCGAAATGATCGGAGTGAACAAATTTTAGGGTTATAACTGTAACAGTGGTATATTTCTCATAAATCATCACGAAAGTTAATTCAGATTGATACTCAGAGAGTATTTTTGTTCAGCCTACTCAGCCTACACTACAATAATGAGAAATTATCTAACTGTTTCTACTTTTTGAATGGTATAATTCACTTTTCTCTAAACACAAATGTTTGTCTACCACGTTGACTTTGCCTCCTATTCTGGCAAGCCTCGCACATTGCCTTGAGAGTAACTCAAGATAACAGACGGTTTCAGAGTGCGTGCACTTAGACCGAGACTCACAAAATGACAGGCAGGTCACGGAAATAACAGTTTCATTTAAAACTAAAGTGAGCTATATCATTAAAATAGTACGCCCATTTAGGCCAGTTTACATTCTTAGACTAGTAGCTTAGAAGGCTGAACATTATTCTGTCTAATTTAAAATAAATAGATCACCAGGTTCCCTTGTAATGCAAAAATGTGTCCACTTCAGTCAATTGGATGGCTTTATTTGCCTGTTATTTTGGGTTGTTTAAACAAACACAGCAAACCACGGTGCTTTTGGCCTTTCAGGGTCTCTCTCTCTCTCTCTCTCTCTCTCTCTCTCTCTCTCTCTCTCTCTCTCTCTCTCTCTCTCTCTCTCTCTCTCTCTCTCTCTCTCTCTCTCTCTCTCTCTCTCTCTCTCTCTCTCTCTCTCTCTCTCTCTCTCTAACACACACACCCGCGCCCTATCTTTCAGTTATATTGATATATATTTGGTATGTTTTTCTGTGTGTCTTTATATAATTGATACGGTCTCCCTTAAATTCATGACGGCCGCTAGACATGAGTCTGATCAGTCGGCCGCTGCATTGAATCACTCTAGCGTCTGACAATTTTAAGTGCTGCCACACACGAGACAGGGCGGGGATACCATGACTCCTGTCTCAGCCGGTCACATTAAACTGACACCGACCCAACCAGTAGGGAGCGCAATCGTCAGGATTCGAATCCAGACCTTTTGCGTCGAGTTGGGTTGGGGGTTGGGTTGGTTTAACGTCCAACAGCAGTATTATATAGGCTATATTGTGGATGGACCCCAAGACGGAGGTCTGACAATTTTATGTGCTGCTACACACGAGACAGGGCGGGGAGCACTATATAGGCTATATTGTGGACGGACCCCAAGACGGAGGTCTGACAATTTTATGTGCTGCTACACACGAGACAGGGCGGGGATACCATTACTCCTGTCGATGTCCCTGCCGGTCACATTATACTGACACCGACCCAACCAGTAGGGAACGCAACAGCCAGGATTCGAACTCGGGACCTTTTGCGTCGGAAGCCGATGTTCTACCCAGGGCCACCGCGCTCCCCGAGAGAGAGCCAGAGACAAGGAAATAGTTAAAGCTTTATTAATGTCGCATGAAAATTAGAATTTTTTTTAATTTAACATGAATAGGTACCTGTGGTAAGTATGCACACAGTATGCACAAATTGTCCAGAGTAGCACGTTCCGCCAATCCATTTTTTATATCTGGTCATACTTTCCACCTCCTCCATCCTAGTGCCTGTCATGGTCGTGGTACGTTGGAGGAGCGTTACGGGAAGAGAGAAAGAAACTTTAAGATGTAATAAGAAACGAATGTTCCTATGAAGCAGCCGTTATCTGAAAATCTTCTAGAACATGAAGTAATAACTATACAGTGCAAGGCATCTTCCTATTGAGAATTCTTTAAAATATTTATCGATTTTCGTACCTCATTTTAACAGGACACTAGGAAATGTATTTTAAATCGAATGCGATCTATGGAATTTTTGCTCTTGTTCAACACTATGTGCTGGGATGAAATACAGAACTTTGTGAGATGGTGTACAGACAACTTTTTACTATTGAATGTAAAGAAAACCAAAGAAATTGTTATTGATTTTAGAATTATAAAAAATCCTATAACTGAATTGGAATTACAGGGTGAAATCGTTGAGATTATCAGCACTATATAGGCTATATTGTGGAAGGGCCCCAAGACAGACGTCTGACAATTTTAAGAGCTGCCACACACGAGACAGGGCGGGGATAAAATGACTCCTGTCTCAGCAGGTCACATTAAACTGACACCGACCCAACCAGAAGGGAACGAAAAAGCCAGGAATCGAACTCGGGACCTTTTGCGTCGGAAGCCGATGTTCTACCCCAGGACCACCGCACACCCCGAGAGAGAGCCAGAGACAAGGAAATAGTTAAAGTTGTATTAATTTCGCATGAAAAGTAGAATTTTTTAAATATTCAACATGAATAGTACCTGTGGTAAGTATGCACACAGTATGCACAAATTGTCCAGAGTAGCACGTTCCGCCAATCCATTTTTTATATCTGGTCATACTTTCCACCTCCTCCATCCTAGTGCCTGTCATGGTCGTGGTACGTTGGAGGAGCGTTACGGGAAGAGAGAAAGAAACTTTAAGATGTAATAAGAAACGAATGTTCCTATGAAGCAGCCGTTATCTGAAAATTTGTAGAACATGAAGTAAAACTTAGTGCAAATGTTTATGAGTTTTTATGTATAATATTTATATTTTGTTCATTTAAAACACTGAAATGTTTTTTAATAAATATCTTATCTTATCTTATCTTATCTTATCATATAAAGAATTAAAAGCGCCATCCAATTTTTTACTCAATTTTAGTGGGCACGTTTTCCGAGCTGACCGATATCCCTCAATAACAAGTAGACGGCTATGGTTGGTCCCATCCATTCTGCTCTTGCCATAGCCTTCTTAACACACCTCCTCCAAGTGGCATGTGGCACACCACTACTTCTCTGTCCTAGATACTTTTACTTCTGTCCATCCAAAATCTCTCCAAACATTCTTACTATAAGATCTTAGTATAAGATCAAAGACGTGTCGTTCGTTTAAGTATTACAGCACATTAAACCATGTTATAAATGGAAGAGCCAAAAGAAGAGAGCAGTATAATCATACTTTAAGTTTACTGTGGAAACGATTGTACTCACCATTGTATGCTCCTGGTATATTCAATTGAGGGTTATAGTTTAACGAGGCGAAGAGCGTCTCATCTGGAACCCCTGTGCCTTTTAACCACTGGAGGAAGCCCTTTACGGTATCATTGTGTAGGATGAAGTCTATTGTCGCTCTTTCAGGGTAGGAAACAGTGAAGATTAAATGTAACAAGTCGTTTTAAATAATTATTATACATAAGACGTTGGCAGTGAAATAATAGATGCATTACGATAACAGATCCCAAATCCAAAAACAAAGACGATAGATAAGGGAATCTGTACTGGTCTCTAATTATAGCTCTACTTTAGAGTGACGAGCCAATGAGCGATCAAATGTTTAAATCGGCATGGGAATGATTATGTCATCTGTTAACTTAGCTTTGATCGCGAAGCCTGATCGAGGTTAAACTCAAAATAATAGACATTACTGTCTAGACGTTTTCCCCCAATTTAAGCTGCCCATCAGTTTAGCTTGGCACTGTCTAAAAATGGTGATAAGAGCAAAGAAGAAATAAGTGGTAAGGTAAAAATATGGACACGTTTCCATGCTTAGTAATCAAGGTTGGTTCTTTTATACGCATCTTTTCGTATAGGCCTTATAAATACTTTTTAAAAGTGTATAGAATAAACCCTGTAGAAAAAAACATTGTATTACTTTAATTTTCGCTCTATTCTATAGATATAATTATTATATACTTTAATTGTATTTACCTGTTTAGAAGCGTGTGAACTGCCCCTTTCGTAGGAATAATACCATGCGGAGCCTTTGCGATCCACCTCTCTTTATTAATCCTTATGAAAAAACAATAATGGTATAGGTGCCATAAAATGCCCGTAGTAATATTTACTAAAATATAAATAAATTATTAGGACTTCCATTATGATTTTAACATAAACAGAAAGTAACTTCACATACTTATGTAGAGAATAAGCAAGATTAAATATGAAAACAAGTATGCAAATAAGAACACAACCGCACAAACTAGAATTGATCTACAAGCAATTAAAATAGTAATTAGCAGGTTATCTTTTCTTGTTGTCGGATTTCATTCATCAATCAAATACAAAAGAAGCGATTGAATTATTTTTTTTACATTCATCCCTTTTTCAGTTTAAACACAGTTAACAGATCGACGAAAGTTATACAATGCCGCAAGAAGTGCTTCGCTCGAAAGAAAATAGATTGGTCATTAATACAACACAAAAGTCAACGTAACGCGTTTTCTCTTTAAGCTCCTTGGCATTTAATTCTTGAAATCAGTATGAATCATTATATTAGTTCATGTTTACCTCTTCCTGGTCCCTTCCTCACTGTTTGCTCCCTTTAGTGCTTTTATCAATTTGACCAGCTCGTAGTTCGTTTTAAGGGGAAATTCTTGACCAGTGAGGTTTATAAAATACTTCCATGACTTTCTGCTTTTCCTCGACTCCACCTTCTGTCCATCTTTAGCTGTTTCTTTGTTCTGACGTTCCTCATCCATGTCCCACAAATCTTGCATACAAACCAGTTCCGGTTCCAGAACACTGTAGGTCGCCCACTGAACATTGAATCGACTTCTGGACAAGCGCACATTGTCAGAGAAACATTTGACCAGAGCGGTAACGGCTCGGTAGAACTCTGGGTCTGACTTGATATCAACGTGAATGCAGTAACTGTTCTGGGGTCGGTAGATGCTGCGAAGCAAACGCTCCACCATTTCGATGTCTTTGAAGACCAGTATGGAGTAAGCAAGTGGAAACTCCTCCTCTTCTTGAGTTAGGGGAGATGTAATATATCCCCGGCTCCATTTAAAGCTTTCGCAGTTTTTCGTGGCGTTGAGGTACCACGTATTCGTCAATCTCGTGAACTCCCTAGCCCATCTCCTCACCTCTCTATAATTCTGACTCGCTAAAGGGTCCTCTCTCATTTGTATTTGCATTTTAGTTTTGATTTTTTCGTTGTAAATTTTGTTTTCCCTAGCAGCCAATACTTTGGCTATAGCCACAGCCTGCCTCACGCTGTGTGTGTTGTTTTTAAAGAGTGCCGAGCAGTCAACTCGAGTCTGTTGCCGCCACTTGGCGATTTCTTCGAGTCTATTTGGGTTGAACTGTAGAACGGAAGATGAATGTAACGACTTTGAAGATACCATCGCACCAGTTCTGTTTCTTTTAATATCAACAACATTTAATTGCTCTGATACTACATTCGCTGAAGTAAATCTTTTCTTAGCGTATTTATCAATCCGAGTCGTTGGCAGGGATTTTGTCCTATTACCGAAACTTTGAGAGTACGATAAATGCGTCGACCCTAAAGTTAAGAACACATCCTTGTTATTGGTTCTTCTTTTCTTATCATTAGCATGAACATTGTCATTGTGATGATGATCATCATTTGGATTCATCGGCACTTCATACGATGGTTTAGATATTTCCTTTCCAGATTCCGTATGATAAAGACGGATGTCATGTCTTGATGTTTTGGGTACTGGTCTAAGCCTTACCGGGCTGGATGTCCTCAGAATTATTGACACTAAGCTCTGGAGGGAAAGAAACACCAAGACTGTGGCAATCAGGAACAGTTTCCGGTGACGGTTTGGATCTAGGTACTTCAGATAAGTTGACAGATAGCTACACAATGCTCTTGCTATTTGCTTGTGTCGTTGCTGTCAATTGAGTAAAAAAAGCAGCAGGTTTGACAAATTGAAGTTTTTAAATGCTTTAAACAATAAGCAGCAGTAGTTGTAGCGGCAGTATTATTATTAGTAGTAGTAGCAGCAGCAGCAGTAGTAGTAGTAGTAGTAGTAGTAGTAGTAGTAGTAGTAGTAGTAGTAGTAGTAGTAGTAGTAGTAGTAGTAGTAGTAGTAGTAGTAGTAGTAGTAGTAGTAGTAGTAGTAGTAGTAGTAGTAGTAGTAGTAGTAGTAGTAGTAGTAGTAGTAGTAGTAGTAGTAGTAGCAGTAGTAGTAGCAGTAGCAGTAGCAGTAGCAGGAGTAGTAGGTTAGAAGGGACAGCCATCTAGGTCTAGCTTGAGACTATCAGATAAGACAAGTAGACAAGCAGACAAAGACACATTTTAGACTGATGACATGGACGGGGATCGAACGAGCACCTTCTACTCGGCACCTATTCGCCTTGCCAAGACCAATGTGATTAACCACTCTGCCATCGGCTTTCACAAAAATGAAAGCTCCTGGCAAAGGGCTTTACACACAACTTGCTTTGACTGAGAAATTGTACTTTGCTTAGTTAGATCTGTCCAAGTTTTTATTACAGAACGTAAAAAAACTAGTTTCTCTATAGGATCCATAAGGATTCATGTTAGCCAGAATAAATAATAGAATTATGACACAGAAAAGCAGTCCAACAACTATAGAGACTTTAACAGACGGAGCTAGACCTAGGGACCAAATAATGATGCTAGTGACTGAGGGATTACGGTTATTTTTATTATTATTATTATTATTATTATTATTATTATTATATTATTATTATTATTATTATTATTATTATTATTATTATTATTATTATTGTTGTTGTTGTTGTTGTTGTTGTTGTTGTTTTTGTTGTTCTTATTATTACTTAGGACAATCTCAAAAGTTTAAAACATAGCGTCATCATAAAAGAGACGAAAAGGGAAAAAATGGTTGATTTCTTACCAACATATTGAAATATTGACACAACAATAATTCACTTTATCTAAAGCTGTTCACTCTTAGTTGATAGCCTTTAAATCTGCGATACGGCCATGATTACAGGGGCATCAATGTTCAAGTTAAGTTGGTAATAAAAATATTCTGTGAGCATTGGTTTTGCTGAGTGGCATTTATAATGTAAAATAGAGGATAGCGTATATAATGTAAACATTGATTTTTACCCTTCCTATTTCGAAATGATAATATTAACATTTTCGAAGTCGTTATCAAATGATCCGAACTTTGCATTTAGAGTAGGTACTTTATCTATATTTGACCGCTCGTGATTTCTCCTAGCGGAAGATTCTCCACAGCAATCCCATGCAGACATTGATCTATTTATATACTGTTAAATGTACATGCCGGTACATATTTGTCAATTGTTGTTTTTCAACTTGATAATGCCGGTCCTGTAATAACAACCCAACATTATTATAATCCCTGAAACAATAAGACCCACTTAGACAATGTGATAGCACATGCAATCACCCTGATGTGGATAAGAACAATAAGAAAAAGCTACCCAATGGGGAAGAACGGGGAATTCTAACTATTTATTTATCGAGAAGTGTGACTGCCCTGGGGCCAAAGCGTCATCTTTAGATCCGATAGGTCCGAGGTTTCAATCCCATTTTTGCCGCCACCTTTTTTTTATACTGGTTTTATAGTAGGTCTGAGCATCAGGCAATGTGGCGATGATGACGAGTTTTGATACACAGGCCATTATTGTCTCAATACTGAGGAATGAACCTAATGATCTTAAAAAAAACTTAACACCCACAACAACTGCTACTACGACCACTTCAACAACAACAATAACAACAACAACTACTACTACTACTACTACTACTACTACTACTACTACTACTACTACTACTACTACTACTACTACTACTACTACTACTACTACTACTACTACTACTACTACTACTACTACTACTACTACTACTACTACTACTACTACTACTACTACTACTACTACTACTACTACTACTACTACTACTACTACTAATACTACTACTAAATCTTTGGTCGACCCCCTACCATAACCTTTCAACTTGCTAAATATATAATACAAGGGAAATAAACTACAGTCCCCAGTTGAGTTTAAACACTGTTTAAAGCTGTTTTTTTTTTTTTTTTTAACAAGACTAGCTTTATGCACAAGCAGATCCTAAAATTACGAACCTTGTCTGAAGTGATCATGAAGACATTTTCTTTTTCATAATCAAACTTCACATAGGAACGATGCATTCAGCTGCATCACATAGAAATATTCTCATTCATCAATAAAGCAGAGAACTATTATATATAAAAAAAATTTCAACGAACACCAGTGAGAATAGCAAACAGAGTACATGTTCTGTTGATGTAGCGCTGGAACTTGGTAGTTCGTGGAGAGTTAATCTCTCTCGAAGCCCGCACTACAACACGCGTAGGTATTCCACAACCAGGTCTAGATCAATACGTGTTAGCTAAATCTCTCTCTTCTCCTTTCACTCCCTTGACCTCTCTCTCTTTCTCTTACTCTCACTGTTTCTCTCTGTCTCTCTCTCCCTACCTATAATATTGTATCTCTCTTTACTTATATGTATATATCTTTCTTTTTCTCCTTTCTGTCGCTATTCTCCTCTCGCTTTCTCTTTAGGTAACACCCTTGATCCAAGACGCTCTCTTGTTCACTCTCTCTCTCTCTCCTTTATTTTCTCCTCCTCTTCCCAATCTCCATTCTCTCTCTTTTTAGATCGCTCTCTTTGTCTTGCATTTTTCTCTAAACTTTTTCTCCGCGTCGCTCTCTCAAGTCATTATCTTCCACATTTTCTCCTTAATTTTCTACCTTACTCTTACTCTCTCAGTCTTTATCTCTCTCCTCATTTTATAGCCTTATATCTGGCTCTCTATTTCTTTTTGTGGGTCGTACTCTTATTTTGAAAAAAAAAACCCTCTCCCTCTCACTTGTTCGCCCCCCCCCCCCCCCCCCTGTCTCTCTCTCTCTCTCTCTCTCTCTCTCTCTCTCTCTCTCTCTCTCTCTCTCTCTCCCCCTCTGATTCTCCCATATCCTCCAAACATTCTTCACTGTGCCAACAATTTCTTTCAACTTTTTTCAAAGTCTATTAATCTCCCACCTCACTCTGCCTCTTTTCTAACCAGGCGTCAAAAGGCACCCGTACTACCAATAGTGTTCTCACATGCTGATCTCCGGCGAGGAATCTACGTGCAAATAGTTCGTGTGTCCAATGAACCATCACATTTACTGCTGGCACTTGTGTAGTTGGCACTTGTGTGGCTGGCACTTGTGTAGTTGGCACTTGTGTGGTCCGGTCAGTCCTGCGCCATTTGCCTGCCCAAAACACAACGGTTCATTGCACCCAAAAAACACATAGAAGGGTGATGCTTCAATTATTTAGGATGAAGTATATGGTACACAAAGTAATAACAAAAGGTAATGGTGATGTTAATGGTGATGATAATGCTGCTCATGATGATGGAAATAACAATAGCAACAACAACATT
>RQTK01000200.1:264879-293128 GCA_003991915.1 Elysia chlorotica
AGAGAGAGAGAGAGAGAGAGAGAGAGAGAGAGACAGACAGACAGACAGACAGACAGACATACAGACATACAGACATAGAGAGAGAGACAGGTAGACAGGCAGACAGACGAGCAGAACGTTAAAGAGGATTATATATATATTCTTTTTTTTTTAAATAATCGGAGCATTCGAACCCAAAATCAATGAAAATCGTTGGAATAAAATAGACCTTCGTGTCGCGACTGAATTTTTCATGTGCAATTTTTATTTTCTTCATCTTCATAGAAGACTTTAAATAATTCGTGTGACATTTTAAGTTTTATAATTACTAAACGATTTGAAAGCTCTGAAAAACGAATGACCCTTTTGAAATTCACAGAAGAAAAAGGGAGAGAATCGAAAAATTAAACATGAACAGTTCTACAAAGCCATACTTATTTAAAAAGTTGTCCGTTCAAAAATAGGCAAAGGAGATAACAGATACAAATGCATTTTTTCGCCTATGAAAAATTAATGTTAAGGAAAAGCAACAAAAAAACAAACAAATCAAACAAACATTACCGATTTCAATGAAAAACAATAACAGCAACAACAACAACAACAACAACAACAACCAAACTTCGCTTTATCTTAAAAATGCCGGTGGTGTTGCTTTATCTCAAACAACTGCTGCTGTATTTTGCTTAAAGGATGATGATGATGATGATGATGATGATGATGATGATGATGATGATGATGATGATGATGATGATGATGATGATGATGATGATGATGATGATGATGATGATGATGATGATGATGATGATGATGATGATGATGATGATGATGATGATGATGATGATGATGATGATGATGATGATGATGATGATGATGATGATGATGATGATGATGGTGATGATGATGATTTTTAGGATTATGATATTGATAACAATAAAAACAGTAACGAAATTGCAATTGGTTACGGCCATTTTTTATCAAGCACTGTGTTATCTTAAAGCTAGTTTATCCCTTAAGAACGTGTTTAGAATACGTAAGATCTTCTTTGTTATGCTGACAGAAAATCCTTTGGCCTCTCAGTAAGCTTCTGATTACTGGCGCCGAATAACTTGCTGCTCTCGGTTTTTATTACAAAAAAAATATGCTCTTTCGTATATGTTTAAAAAAAGTCCAACTCAGATTGAAGAAATAGCCTAGATGTAAAGCTTTCTTTCTGAGTTCCAGGATGCCTTAGTAAATTGAGCACATTGATCAGATACTTAAAAAAGAATAAGAAATGTCCGGCTTTTGGGAAAAAAAATTCCCGAAGAGGTTGAATCCGATAGATGTATTGTATCTTTATCTCTCTGTGTATAAAAAAAAACCGCCAAAGAAAAAAAAGTATGATCCTGAAGTTCTTTTTGTTTTTA
This sequence comes from Elysia chlorotica, assembly GCA_003991915.1. NCBI lineage: Eukaryota > Metazoa > Mollusca > Gastropoda > Plakobranchidae > Elysia > Elysia chlorotica. Next base: position 266,265 of record RQTK01000200.1, read on the forward strand.
CGACTCTTGTAGTATGTCTGCTCTCTGACATGACGAATACTGTTTCTTACCTTTCCTTACCAGACTATTTTTGACAATAAATCTTACCTTCCTACTTTACGATTAGTTGAAAACCAACTGAAATGTGTCGGTTCTTCTGTTTTTAAAATAATAATAGAAATCGTATAATAAAAGGTGCTATTTATGTGGTGAAACACTGAAAAGAAGATGGAAAAATAACGGAGGCAAAGATTGAAAGGTATAGGTGAACGAACGACAGATATTAAGAAATGAAGATCTTTGAACCGGAGAAACAAATAACGCTTATGTGGACCCGTAAAGAAATGGAAGAGATTTGAAACAAAATGTACTAGTAGCAAATTCTGAGCCTTTACTTAGTATAATTTTTCAAAGGGATGAGTATATTTCTTCTTTAAGTCAAAATGACTACCTCCATACCACCTATTTTTTCGCAGTTCGTACGAAAAACATAAATTATAAAAGGCGAGCGTTAAATGGAAAAGTATCTGATGAAAAAACGCATAAAGAGAAACTGGTGTTAAACATTTCAATCAACCTCCGTACTTAAAGTAGATAAAACGGAGAAGAAATTTGGCTCAGTCCCTTGATCAAATGATCAGTGAAAGTATTAAATCACCTTATTAAACCTCTTTATTTGAGTCCAGGTACACGAATCTCTCTTTTTTCTTCCCCTATTACACAATCTCGCTCCTCCCCTTTTCCTTAACTTTCTGTGCTCTTTAACCTCTAAGGCATTGTTCGATATCGCATATCTCTGCAAAAAAGTGAATCGCCACATCACGCTCTAGATTTCAATCAACCGTGTTCAAAAATCGTATTTAGTACTTAGTTGGCTAGTAGTGGCGAAGAGATGGCTAGGCGTGTGAGAAACCATGAGGCCGCCATTGCTGCTCTAAGCTCCCCACCAAAGCCCGTGAGCACGGCGTGTATGTGTGGTAACAGTACCATTAATCCATAGCCACTAACCGATAAGCTTGGGAAACTAAAAAATATGAAGAAAAAGGAAAAGGAGCAGAAAAATAACAACAACAATAACAATAAAAGCAACAGTAACAACAACAACACCACCAACAACAACAGCAACAACAACAACAACAACAACAACAACAACAACAACAACAACAACAAGGTGAGTAAGAGGATGAGGAGTAGAATGAGAAAGAGGAGGAAAAGAAAAAAATTAGGATGAAGAAGAAGAAGAAAAAGGGTTTTCGTGTGTATTTCATGTAACTGATTGCCTCACGCCATTAAATACCATATAAGATCTTTGGCCGTGGCGGACTGGCCCTAGCGTGACCCCACTGAAACCGGGGTGTCAAACTGTTATTCGCAAATACTTTTTAGATGTTCGATTGGAAAACGAATGGCATTATCAGGCTTAAGGTTCTTTTTCTGTTATTTTTAGAATAAAGGAGAGCACCAAAACCTCTATTTAAGAGTATACAACAGTCAATATATTAATCTACCTTTGATTAAACAGATGCTGATTACAATAGAGATCGATATCATCTAGTAGTTTAATTTCCTTTCTGGTATTCACTTACTATATAGAAATGTTGACTATACGAGAAGCGTGCTGTTGTTAGGGTGAAATATAAAAGAAAAGTGAAATATAAAAAAAGTTAAGTCGCTGTTTACAGATAAGAATAGGTGTCGTCACGTTGTATCAGTTCAACTAGGCCTAATTAAAAAGGAGTAGAAATCAGGGAACACACCGTTAATGATAAGGAATCAAATAGCAGACTTGTTGTACATAGAGGCTCAAAACACTTCATTTTTTTTATTTGATTGTAATGACTTATTACATGAAGTCCTTTTTTTAAAAACATAATTGCATCGTTTAGAATCTCCCAAACGATAAACAGTTATGCTTTCAGTTCTAATAAAATTTCATAGATTCTTTTATTTCATAGATTCTTTTATATAGCAAAATTGTAGATTAAATTAATACTTTGAACCAAATAACACCCTGGCCCAACAGAAAAACTCATTAGCAACACTCGCTAATACAATAGTGTAATACATTAATTTTTGTCTATCTTTACTCAGTTCACTCATCTTTGAATGTTCAACAACAGCTGGCAAAGAAACATAAAGGGCTGCACAAATCTCTTCATTAGTAATACTACATAATGTATACCGTCTTGAGAGCTGACACAAAGGAGGACTAAAACGAGAATGAAACAAGTGCTACATTTGGCTGGACAGGGGAGGTAAATCCTGGAAGGCGATCCCCTTCAGCCGAGGATTTATACGGGCCTGCATGATCTGACTGTGACAGGTGCTAGGCCGGCCGCAAAGACAGGGGAAAAGGTTTAGAGCGCGAGGTGAAAGCTGGTCTCTCTACTTCTACATATATGGCAGTTCAGCTCTATATGGGAAGCACAACACTACGATATTATTTAGATACGTGCACAGAGACCTAGGAGACACTAAAGATAGGTTAGATAAGACAGTGTGTTGAAGAGTGTGACCTCAAAAACCCATCTAATACACCTTGGTTTTTCATCTATATAGCACAGGAAGCTAGATTAGGTAATGATGATAACAGTGTAAAAAAATAAATAAAAGCAAACAACCAACCGATGAAGTTAAAGTAAATGTCATACATTTTAACTTTGAATTCAGCGCATCTGTGTGTATGTGTTAAACTGCGTTGTCAAAGCCTTCGGAAATGTATTAAGCTTATGGTTGATACGATTGGAGACATAAGAACATTTCTGTCGCCTTTTGTATACCCGAATGACAAATTCATCTGTAACTACGAAAGGCAAACTTTTACCTCAGGTAAGAAACTTAAAGGGGGCGGGGGATTATAGTTGCTTAATCACAGGGTAATCTACAGACGGTTTAATTGATGATACGTTTAGAAATATTTATGGACGTACTTTTATGAGGCGGCTCATAGGAGTAGTAGTAATTGTAGTAGTAGTAGTAGTAGTAGTAGTAGTAGTAGTAGTAGTAGTAGTAGTAGTAGTAGTAGTAGTAGTAGTAGTAGTAGTAGTAGTAGTAGTAGTAGTAGTAGTAGTAGTAAGTAGTAGTAGTAGTAGATGTTGTGTAATAAGGTAATTAATTGATGAATGTGATCGTTGGGTGGCGTTAGATTTCCATGTTAACGTATTGAGTTTTGTGGTCTATGCCGCAACGCTATAGAGGAAGACCTCAACTCTTGTTTCAGCCTGTCACATTATAGTGGCAGCGACCCAACCAGTAGGTATAGGGGTCGAAATCGGAAAAAAACAAATTTTCGGCTTATCGTGAGATTTGAACCGCCGACTCACCGATCTGCAGACCAACGCTCTACCACTTGAGCCAGTTCCGAATTTTATGACGAATTTCAAGCGCAAAACACAATTTAGTTGGAAAGTAATTATAATAAAAAAAAATTATAGCCCACCGTGATTCGTATAATCAATTTGACATTGTGAAATCTTTTTACAGGGATTTTTTAAGTCACATGCATACACCGTGCGCGTGAATACATAAATATATTTTGTATAAAAAAGCACTTCTCATACTCAAAAGTTTTCATGTACAAATTATTATCAATCCAAATAAAATTTTATTTTCAATCGTATTAGTAGTTGTGTGAAATGAGGTTGCTTTTGCATCCCCAGATTTTTTTCAAAGAGATGCGACTATTTTTGTTTTTTAATTTATTTTGTAAAGCAGTTGATAAGGAAAAGGATACGATATTGAAACATAGCTACTCAGCTGTAGTTGTCGTGTTTTCATGTCAGCTAAAACTCTGCCCCCCTCGACATGGGAAAAAGGTGGAATAAAGTAGTTTGATGCATCACAGTAAAAGAAAGATAGAGAAAGAAAGAAAGAGAGATAGAGAGAGAAAGAGAGAGAGAGAGAGAGAGAGAGAGAGAGAGAGAGAGAGAGAGAGAGAGAGACTGACACACACAGACAGACAGACAGATAGATAGACATACATACAGACAGACAGACGGGCATACAGACAGACAGAAAGATAGGTTGTGAAAGAGGGAAAGGGTCTGAGAGGCCGATATACAAGCGTTAAAGGTCAAGGAGAACAGGAAGAAAAAAAAATATTTAAAAAAAGTTAGAAGATAAACAGAATTCAAGTAGGAGCACTTAGAGAGAGAGAGAGAGAGAGAGAGAGAGAGAGAGGGAGAGAGAGAGGTGGGGGGAGATGATATGAAACATACTATCAGGAACATTCCTCCTTCAAACAAACTGAAGGGTATAAGATCTAGATATTGTATGTGGAGACGTAGTTAAAATTGCAAGCAGCGAAAGAGAAGATGACATAAAATAGTGTTTAATGAGCATGATAGTAACCCGGGATCGGAAACCAAATGAGCATATTCCATTACTAAAAAATCCTGCGTAGACGCATGTGAGTACGCGCTATAATAAAGTATACAATGCCGCTATACACAATGTGTGCTTTACGCACAACATATAATTATTTTGCTTTTGTTCAAACTTTTCTATACGGATTAAGTGTGTTTTTGTTCTAATAAAAATATTGTTTTTAAAAATTCATAGTTAGGTTTATATCCTCAATTTTATCTGTTTTTCAGAATTTGATTTAACATTGGTTTCAATATCAGAAATTCAAATTGGACATTTACGAATTTTCCCTTTCTACTTTCAACTATTTATATTTATGTTTAAAACCCTTAGATCAACTATGGCTACCAGGAGCACAGATCGACTTAACCCTTCATACGTAGAGAACATCGTGGGTTATCCAGCAAATAAAAGGGTCTCCAATGGTTACCGGCTCGTGATTCTATTGGTTCTGGCACTTTTGGTGGCTCTTACTATTGGTCTGCTCATCGGTCGCTTTGCAATATCACATGACCCGTCAGCTGAAGAGAAGCTTGTAAGAGCACTTGGTAGAGAAGCAGACGAGGATGTTTCCAACAAAATCATGAACGCCATTGATTCAAAGAGTATTGAGGATATTTTAAGGTAAATTTATGTTTCTGTGTTTTACATATAATTATTGGCTTCATTACCAAACTACAAGAATTATTTAATGGCAAATTTTTTTAAAGGAGAAAAGCGATAAAAACAAACCAATCACAAAAAAGTCAAAACATTTCAATGGTGTTTAAAATTGTTTAATATATATCTTATGACATTAATTCATTACAACAACTTGAATAGACTTATACACTGGCTTGGCTATGCATTTCCGATTGCATTACTTTTTCCAAGGCAACTTAAAAAAAATTATATGTTTATTCATCGTTCGGTTTGCAATATGCAATATTTCAAAGATTGCATTTAATAAAAACACTTACAGTTTGCCATATTTATCCAAAATAATTTAAATGCGATTATATATTATGGAGAAAACCCATTTTAATGTCTTCTGCAAAGAATATGTTTAATAGATAATATTAAAATTTTCTCAGGCATCTAAAACAACCATAACATTTCAATCAACCACTCTGATTATAATTACAAGCGATTTTGCAAGATTGGGCCTATCAGATAGTTCATACGGTAGTGTTCTTAAGTAACGAGCGGGAGATCGGGGCTTGAAGCTTAGATGGTGTCATCGGCCTCCGTATAGAAAACTTCGAGAAACCTTGGAGACATACATTTAATCAAAGATTAGATTAACATGCTCTGTGTTTTCATTGGTCTGAACATTCGAAAGAGGTTTCTGGTCACAAACTCTAGATTTTTCTAAACCATGCTCCCGCAGGATCCTGTCGAAGAAACCCCACATAGCCGGGCGCCAGGGAGACTTTGACCTGGTCAAATATGTCCAGACGCTATTCCGTGACCATGGCCTGGAGGTGAAGACCACACCCTACGACGTTTTGCTCTCATATCCTAACGACCAGGTCGCAAACAGTGTGAGGATCCTCGACGCCAGCGGCGAAATCGTCTACGACTCAGTGACCAACGAGAGCGACATATCCCACCTAGAGGGAGTCGTCCCGCCTTTCAACGCCTACGCTCCAGCCAGGAAAGTTGAGGTCAGATATCAATCCGGTGTTTAAAGGGATATCTTCACTTTCTTCCTTATTGATAAAGAAATCTTTTTATTAAAATTGAAAAAAAAATACACAAAAAAGTAAATTTAGTAGATTGAGAAACATTTCAAAACTTGAATCTTTTCTCCACGGATATCTCAACAGGGACAGCTCGTGTACGTCAACTTTGGACGAGTGGAGGATTATGATTGGCTGCGTACCAACGGCATTGACGTCACTGGTCACATTGTCCTAGCCAAGTTGGGTCGGATTTTTAGAGGAGATATTGTGAGTTTATGTTTGTGTTGCATTGTTTTTGTTTGGTTTTCTTCCTTTTTTTTGAATAATCATTTTACTCCCATATCTCTATCTTTCAGACTCTTTATTTCCGTCTATGTCTCTCTTTCACTACCTCTCTTACTCCTTTTCTCCTTCTCTCTCTCTCTCTCTCTCTCTCTCTCTCTCTCTCTCGTGCCCTCAGTTAAGGATTTAATGCTCAATATTTTTTTAGATAGCATATACGTTTAATATTGGATTGTCTTTCCAATTCAATGATTGCTTTTTCATAATACTTTGAAACCCTTGTAGTATTCTTTAAAACCCGTGTTATAATTTTCTCAAAATCATTATAAGTCTTGCATGTTCTTTGTACCATTGAAATATAATTTTCAATTTCCAAATTCTAACAGCCCAATGATTATTACGTTTAAACCGCACAAAACGCCAGTTTGTTTTATTTCGTTTCCTTCCAACAAGGTGGACATTGCTGCCGAAAATGGAGCTATCGGGGTCGTGACCTTCACGGATCCGGCCGACTATGCTGGAGGGACATACGGAGACTACCGAGTTGCCCCGGAGGCTTGGTGGATGCCCCCGGATGGAGTGCAAAGAGGAACGATCTTCACCGGGTTTTCGGATCCCTTGACGCCAGATTACCCCGCTAATAGTAAGTTAAATGAATGTGCATATGTGAAAGAAAAAAAAAACAATTTATTTGGAAACATAATTGTACAGAATAGATGTTTGTGGTGTTTAGAGTAAAACTTCCTCGTCATGGTATTGATTTTGTTCTTAGGGGAGATTTTTCCCCAAGCCATTCCGAATTAGTGCACTACAAGAAAGTTACGGAATAGAGTAGAAATTAAAATGTTACTACCTAGTACGTGTTTGACCTTTGGCACTTGTGTTGAATACGTATAGCCATTGTTTTGAATTTCCATGTAAAGCTTATCGGAGAGGTAACAAGGGGTACAAATAAGTATACAAGACATTGGTGTTATCAATAAATCATGTGAAGTTGAAAATCGTTCCCTATTTTACAACAGACCTAGCATACAGATACCCTGAGGACAAAGTTGAGCCCCCTCTACCAAAGATTCCTTGCCAGCCTGTATCGTATGGTGCAGCGTATGAGCTCTTGAGGTAGGATTGTACACACTATTTTGATAACACTTTGTATGAATTGTGGACTAAGTTTATATATTATACTAGCTTGGACTGTTAAGTCCTGAAATGGAGCAGCTCTATCCTCTATTTTAGTTCACATGAAAGACAATTTGGTCGTTAGGATACAGTACCATGTTGAATTTTAACTTTAAAAAAGCAGATAACTATGCAAATGTTGTCTAACTCTCATTTTTTCTTTCCCATTTTGAATGTTTTCATTTGGTATGGCCTAAAAATAATTTAGTCAAAACCTGATAGTTCTCTGTTTCTGTCACACAGGCGAATGTCTGGTGGTATCGCTCCACAAACGTGGCAAGGAGGGCTGGATCTCAAATACCGGCTAGGCCCAGGTTTCACAGATTCTAGTCTGTAAGTAGACATTGTATTGCAGTATCATACAACTTTATAAAGTTTTAATCTTCCAGCTGTTGGGGTTAAGTTGAGTTGAGTTGGTTTAAAGTTCAACGTCAGCACTGTATAGGCTACATTGTGGACGGGCCCCAAGACTGACGTCTGACAATTTTATGTGCTGCCACACACAAGACAAGGCCGGGACACTTGGACTCCTGTCTCAGCCGATCACGCTCTACAGATACCGACTCAACTATTACATGGGACGAAATTGGGCAAATCCATCTGGGGTAGCAATAATTATGATAATCTGCACACATGCCTTAAACTTTGATTGTAACAATCGACTTCCATATTATCAGCAGGTCGTACTTTCTCTGTGTCGCAGCACGTTAGTCTTGTGACTACTCCACAATAGTATAGCTAGCTTTTATAGTGTTGACGTTGGATGCTAAGCCACAAACAAACAAACAAACAAACAATCCATATATGTCGGTCCAAACAGTTAGAGCTTGTACCTCAAAGCTCTGCAATATTTCACGCAACCGCCAACAAACCCTAAAGGGCTCAGAAGAGAGTATGCATTTTGGACTGGACACGCTGGGCAGTCCTGCTGGCGTAGATATCGATGACCACACTCACAGCTGTACCAGTCTCTTAAGTCTCCTACACAGCGTAAGCTCCATCCCCGTTAAAACGGGTCCCACAACATTAGGAATGATGAATCTACAAGACAACTTGAAAAATTTAGCTTTCTCTTCTTAGAGATAAATTTTAATGTGACCGGCTGAGACAGGAGTCATGGTATCCCCGCCCTGTCTCGTGTGTGGCAGCACATAAAATTGTCTTGGGACCCGTCCACAATAGTGCTGATGTTGGACGTTAAACCAACTCAACCCCCTCTTAGAGATAAGTTCTTAACGTTAAAAGTGGGAGGTTCGATTAGCACCAGCTCTATGGTTGGCTTATAAGTTATCGGGTTTTTAAGATTGTGGACGTTAATGGTTTGAGATAACCCCAACGTAAGCAAAATGTATTCTGCATGATTTGTTCTTGGTGTAAGTTGTGGAACCTATTTTATACCCTATGAATATGACCAAAATTTTATTTTTTCTTCATTACTACATCATTAATTTACATTCTACTGTCAACCGTCATCATCGTTACCATCATCGTCACTACCATTACTAGCAGAATATTCTTTAATGATAAGCTATTGTTTCGCAGCTAAAATGATTAAAAAATTAACCTGAACAACTACAGAAATTATCTATTTCTTCATTATTATTATTCATAGGAAGTTGGAGCTCAATGTTACCAACAAGAACGAAAGGGCGAAAGTTGAGAACGTGTTCGGCATCATTAGAGGAGATATAGAGCCAGGTAAAGTGATGTTAATGTTAAGCAAGAAAGAGCTAGTTATAAACTATGCATACACCACCTCTTCGTAACAGGCGATCTTATGGGAATAAAAAACAGACAATCTAAAGTATACAAGATGTCCTGATTTTTTTTCAAAAGCTTTCTTTTTGGCGTTTAGAAGATTCATGCCCAGCGGTGATAGAAGTCCGTATTTTATCAATGCATGCCAAGATCCTCCGAAGAGCAGTGGTGTGTTATTTGTTGTTGTTTTTTTCGGTCGCTGTGGATTAAAATATAAACGACCAGTGTGAAGTTAACAGAACACGATCCAAGACACAAATATGAGCAGCTATCTGTGGATTGATTTGAAAGATTGAAACAACAACAACAACAACAACAACAACAACAACAAAATCAATAAGTAACTTCAATGACAATTAGTGACACACAATTTTCGTTCTCGGTGAATCATATTTTAAACTAAATTCATTATTTAGTGAAATTTTTTATGCCAACAACCCATTTTAAAGCCAAGGAGATACATGTAATTAACAAGGCAATCAAAAGGGAAAAGTTTGTGTCATCGTTGCGTCGTATTGTATACATCAGTTTAGAATCACATCACTAACTTCACAAAATGAGCTGATAAAAGTTTTTTTTAACTTTGGAAATTGGGCATTTAAAAAATATGAAAAAAAAGAAATCCCAAATTGATAATTTCGCTTCAAGTTAAGATATTTATTCGACCATTTCATAATGAGTCATATCTGTGCGACTCATTTGATGCTATCCTTGTGTTCCATATTATGATAGTTACTGCATCACGAAACAATAGTATATTTACGCGTACAGTAAAATGAAGGCTCAATCGGGAAAAACAATTGTCCAATGTTTTTACACACGCGGTTATTACAATCACAGTCATAATCTAAACAAATGGCAACAAAATTGAAAATTCTTTTCATCAAAAAAAAAAAAAGAAATATTTTTCCTGCTTAAATAACATATGAAGAAAAAACAAACTATTAACGATCTCTTAAAGCTAAGTGCATTGAACAACAATAAAAACAAGGAAATATATTTAGTTTTGTGTGACCTGTCCTGTGCATCCTCCCAGACCGCTACGTGCTGGTGGGCAACCACCGAGACGCCTGGATATACGGCGCCATCGACCCGTCCAGTGGCACAGCTGTCATGCTCGAGATGGCCAGGGTGATGGGCGACATGGTCAGGAAAGGTGTGTAAATTTTGGCCCCAGAGTGTGATGCTGTCACTAAAGATCAAAACTCTTTTTAAAATAAACTCCAAACTGGAAACCAGGAACGCAGGCGATAAATGGGGCTGGCCTTTTTCGCATACGTCACGTGATGCTTGCAAGTCGGCTTGCGCAAAAAGTTTTTACACAAGGTGTATATATGCTCTAGCCCAATCAGCAGATTATTTACAAAAAGAAATACAACTATAATGTGATTTTGTTTACGGTTTTTGAGAGAAAGAGGTCATCCCCATTATACTGACACCGACCCAATCAGTAGGAAGCGATGTAGCTGGAGTGGAATTCAAACATCGACGCTTCAAACCCAGCGCCACCGCGTCTCTAAGGAAGGTACATGTGGTGTGAACAGATATCATTTATACTGACATCGCTGTCAGCCCAAAACGGCTCACCCTTCGTAGAGTTAATTTTATAAGGAACGGTGACTAGATCTAGGTGGGAAAAGATAGAGCGTATAAACACTAACAATTTGGTTTGACAGGCCTTCTGGTAAAAAAAATTGACGTTTGGGTGCATCCTTGTACTGCTGGTCAAATGTTTTAGTCAATGTGTGTGCGTGTGTGTGTCACAGAGAGAGAGAGAGAGAGAGAGAGAGAGAAGCATACAGATGCGCAGCGATAGAGAAACAAAGACAGAGAGACAGAGACAGGCAGACACAGAGAGATAGACATACAGACAGATAAATAGACATAGAGAGAGAGACATAGACAAAGAGACGGACACACATAATGACAGAGATATAGACAGGCAGATAGAGCCACAGACAAACAGACATACATGCAGACAGACAGAGATGGAAACAGAGACGGAGGACGGAGGTGAAAAGAGGAGAAAGACAAGGATAGAGGAAAATTGAGAGAGAGAGAGAGAGAGAGAGAGAGAGAGAGACAGACAGACAGACAGACAGACAGACAGACAGACAGACAGACAGACAGACAGAGATAGGGGGTGTGGGGCGGGGGAGGAGGAAAGACAAAGAGAGAGGTAGAGATAGAGATAGAGACAGAGAGAGCGATAGAGAGAGAGAGAAAGGGGGAAGGGATGTGGTGGTGGAGGAGGAAAGACAGAGAGAAAGGTAGAGAAAGAGATAGAGACAGAGAGAGCGATAGAGAGAGAGAGGGAAGGGAGAGATACGAAGATTGAGAGAAATACCCCATTTAAAAAATAAACAACGTTCCTTATTTTTACTTCTTTTAGTAATTTTTCTAAAACTCGGTAAATCAAGTCAATATGATGAAAAAGGGCCTTTTTTCCAGGAATATGGAGACCACGTCGTTCCATTGTGTTTTGCTCCTGGGGTGCCGAGGAGTACGGCTTGATTGGATCTGCTGAGTGGGTAGAGGTAGGTTATATATATATATATATATATATACCTAAGGGACTGTACAGACGAAGGATTTTTTCCATGTGTATGTCCTTGGAATTATTTCTGTTCAGACGACGTGTACTTTTAGCAGATTCAAATATACACAAGCAAACACATGTGTAGTTTGCACTCTGTTTTTTAAGAGTGTTCAGACGTTGTGTATTTTCCGAGTGTATATTTTGATGCGATGCGCATCGACTGTCACGTGATCTTGTTTGTTTGACGGCATCGATCGAAATGGCGGCATACAATGAAGACCAGAAACCTAGTTCTGCAAGCGAAGAAGAAGACGTGCCTCTCTTTTAAAATAGCCTGGATTTTTTATATCATACAAAATTGGCCGTTCCTCCAGACATTCTATAAATTTGTGGTTTTGATGGTATAGGCAGTCGCCATGTTTATGTGTTTGTTTTGAAGATCGCGGGTCACTGGGGTTCGCGCATGGCAGTGATCCCTTGATTGCATGTATATCAGAGTCAAACTTTACACATGTGAAACATACTGGTGTGAACACTCTGGTTTGGTGCATGCCGAAAACAGAGTGAAAATGCACATGGTCTGAACGCTCTGGACGCTTGTGTATTTTTGACTCTGATATACACATGCAATTTGGCTGCGCAGAGTGGTGTGAACAGAAAAAAAATATACACATCGAAAATACACGCGGAAAACATACTGGTGTGTACACTCACTAAGCGTACATAACTGGGACATATGACCTCTCAGACACATACACGTTAGCTTACAAGTGTTGTGTCGTTTTTTCAAATAGACTTGTAAATTCATTATGAAAAAACACAATACCCTTTCTGATACTGGCAACTATTGAACTGAACACAAACTTGTGTTTTTTTTTTTTCTATAACTGAACAATATACTGATCTTGCTGAAAAGAAGTTTTCTGTAAGCAAACTAATTAACTAGAAATATATTTTCCATTGTTTTTATCTCACACCTAAATCTTCTAAGAGCTTAATACATTAGAAGATGACATGTATCTAATTTTCAAGAACGAAGTTTCTAATTTAATCAAATTTTCCTTCTTGGGCCGTTGCCATAACCTAATAATGTTATTTTGAAAAAGAAAAACAGCAATTTAATATTACTGTGTATGTCCGACAGCAATACGGTGCCGCCCTGAGAGAGAGGGCAGTGGGTTATCTGAACATTGATATCGCTCTGCGAGGTAAGTCCTTAATCTCATTATCATCAACATCATCATTAAAAAATCAGCACCCATCATTATCATTATCATCATCATCATTCTATCATTTCTCGTCATCATCATCATAATCATCATCATCATCATCATCATCAATCATCATCATCATCATCATCATCATCATCATCATCATCATCATCATCATCATCATCATCATCATCATCATCATCATCATCATCATCATCATCATCATCATCATCATCATCATCATCATCATCATCATCATCATCATCATCATCACCATCATCATCATCATTACCATTATCATCATCATCATCATCATCGTCATTATCATGGCGTGTCTACTTTTTGAGACATTGACTGCTTCACTGTCAACTTAAAAGGTTTTCTGCTCATTTATGTGTTGCTTTTCCGGTTTCTGAAACTCGTAAGAGAATAAAACCGAAAATTCCACTACCGAAGCAGAACTTAAAGTGATTTCTGAAGAGCCGCACTCGGTGTGCTCAATTGGAGGTTTAAGGTATAAACCTCAAATAGCGCCATCGTAAACGTGTAATGCTTCCTCGAGAAACTTTGACTTGAAACTGACTAGAGATTAGTGTTTTCATCATCAAAATAATAGTTGAATAGTTATTACAATGACTTCGTTTGATTAGTCCGTTAATGGTCATTGTCGTCTTGTGTATATGTTCATTTTTGTATTGAAATAAAGTACATCGATTATAAAACAGTTTTAAGTATACTTTTACTACATCATTTGATCAGTAGGAATCATTCATATCTTGTGATTCGATTTGCCTAATAATAACGGTCAACTCATAGATACGTGGGTACCTAATTGTCTACACTATGGATAATAACGTGAAGTGGTGTGATTATTAACTAACAGCCTGACAATCAACTAGTTTTCTGTGCTTGATGTAATAATTGTATTTACTTTTTGTTTTGTTTTGTTGTTGTTGCTGTTGATGTTTTTGTTCATTTCCATCAATATGTTCTATTCTTCTATTTGCTTGATTTCCCATTGGGTTCTACAAACAGGCAACGACACACTGAGAGTTGGCGCGACCCCTCTTATGAACAACATTGTGTACGAAGCAAGCAAAAGGGTAACGGATAAATATGCCTTATTTGATTATTAAAGCAGTTTAATAATTATGACTCATCATTTCTTTTTGACTTATTTAATTGCCTTTGCCTGCGTGTTTGGTTTGGCCGATTTTTTTGCTCTGAACGTCATTTCTCGTCAATGTGGCTACCAAGTGGACGTCTAACAATTTCATTTGGTGCTACATGAGAGAGAGAGAGAGAGAAAGAGAGAAAGAGAGAGAGAGAGAGAAAGAGAGAGAGAGAGAGAGAGAGAGAGAGAGAGAGAGAAAGAGAAAACGAGTAAGGGAGAAATAAATAGCTGAATTCAATGACTTTTTTCCCAGCCGGTCACATCATACATAAAAGTGCATGTTCATTTCGATTTTAATCAAGAGAAAAGATACTGAAAAACGACTTTGAAACGCTAACATCAAAATGAAATATCTTTGAATATCTCACCCATCTTGCCCAGTGACTACACTGTAAAAGATGGGTGGACTACTTGACATTCTGTGAACACATTTCTTTGGTTACAGGTGAGGAACCCCAACCCCGCTGAGATAGCGGCTGGCAGACTTACAGTGTACGACACCTGGCAGCATGTCACGGTAGGGACAGGTCAGGGGGAGCCCTGGTAAGTCGACATTCACATTACCCTTCTCTGATCTTATTATCTTAACATAAACACTGTTATCATCGTCATTATCATCATTCATTATCGTCATCATAATCAATATCATCATCATCCTCATCCTCATCACCATCCTCATCATTATCATCTGCAATGTTGATAAAATTGAAGAAGTAAATATACTTTAAAGCAACCCACACAAGAGCATTAGGATAAACCACATGTAAAATGTTTAACTGTTGGACTAGTGTATTAAAGCCGTATGGTCATGATAGAAGATGGTGTGGGGGCTATTTGACAAAAGACAGAGAGAGAGATAGAGAAAGAGAAAGAGAAAGACAGAGACAGAGAGAGTATTCAACACTCAAGGGAAAATTAAAAATACTCTCTCCATACAAAAGACGAAATTAAAAGTTTACATCGATAAGAAAATAAAAAGTTGGAAATTTGGACATAGTGATTAATAATATTGTGCATTTTAATAAATCATATACCGCATTTGCATAGCTCACGTTACTAAATGTATGTGTATGAAAAATATCATGTTGTGTAATCGCTATAAATTATAAATAATATACATTATAAACATGAATGTGTAAATAGAAACATAGATACTATTAAATAGAAGTATTCTTGGGTTTTTTGTACGAATGGACTTAACATGATTTCTGTCTTGTAAATAATCATTTTCTGATAAAATGACGAACAAAGAGAAACAGAGAGCGAGAACAGAGGATTTAGAGAGATACACAAATAGATAGACAGACAGACAGAGATTTTGAGGTTGAGAAAAGGAGGAGGATAAAGAAATTTTCAGACTTCCATCTGTTCAATATACATGAGTTTATTTTATATTTTCAAACCGTTGTTTACCAACAAATGTTGTACTCTTGCCGTTAGGATCGGAGGCCTGGGTTCTGGCAGTGATTATGCCCCGCTACTACAGAGGGCAGGGATCACGGCCATCGACTGTTCATACATTTATAATTATGTGAGTACCGCACTTACACTAGCCTTTTAATAAAAAAAAAAGTACAATTTTCTATTTCAGACCAACATTCACTTCTATTGGATGGAGACTAAGTAATGTTTGTAAGTCTACCTTTGTTATTATTATTATTTTTATTATTATTGATGCTGTGATGAGTATCGATATTTGTAATAACTTATATCGTAACTGTCTATACTGTTTTGTTATCTGCATATACGGACCTTCAAATGTGCCTTTAAGGGACAAATAAAGCTATATCTTATCTTATTTTATTCCTAACTAAAGAATGAACAAAGGGTTTTCATTAAATCTTGTTTAAGTATAGGTTCAGAAAGAAATATGAGTAATACTGTTGTACTTTTGGGTTAACTTTATCCCCTACCTTTGAAACGTGTCTTTTTTTGGTTAATTTTATCCCCTCCCCTACCTTTGAAACGTTTCTTTTAGGTTTACTATATCCCCTACCTTTGAAATGTGTCTTTTGGGTTCACTTTATTAACTGCCTATGAAGAGTGTCTTTTGGTTAGCTTTATCCCCTACCTTTGAAACGTGTCTTTTTGGTTAACTTTATCCCCTACCTTTGAAATGTGTTTTTCGGGTTAACTGTATCCCCTACCTTTGAAATGTGTCTTTTTGGTTATCTTTCTCCCCTACCTTTGAAATATGTTTTTCGGGTTAACTGTATCCCCTACCTTTGAAATGTGTCTTTTGGGTTCACTTTATCAACTGCCTTTGAAATGTGTCTTTTGGTTAACTTTATACTCTTCCTTTGAAACGTGTCTTTTTGGTTAACTTTATCCCATATTTTTAAAATGTGTCTTTTGGGTTAACTATATCCCCTACCTTTAAAATGTGTCTTAAATTTCTTAATAACCCACGCAATGAGTTAAAAGATATGACCAGTTAAAAATTACATTATTGTTTGTCTTTGTTAAAATAGGATAAAATATTGCAATATCATAGTCAACTAAGTTTTGAAGAGAAATACACAAGCATACACATACTCACTGGCTCCCCCATCCCTATGAAATGAATATTTCCTAAAGATTATTGCCCTTGGTCCGACAAAACTGGTGGCATCACAGGTGTTTCAGTAGAGCGTTCCGAGACTTCTTGTTAAATACTCTAAGGTAGCAAGTCTTTGTGCGTGTGTTTTTTCCCTATAATTATCTTACTTTTTCATCTAAATTTATTTCGAAATTTCTTGCATTTTATATTTCTTCCATTTTCATTCTTTTCTTAAATCAGACTTTGAATAGTTCCTTGGTTAGGCAATACGCTGATACTATAACCTTAGACTCGGACTACCCACAGTAGATACTACAGTAGACTTAGTAGAGGGTGTAAGATCGCAGCATCGCACTGCTCACTGCCCCTGGTCTTTCTTAGTCTTTTGCCTTTTGAAATTGTTATTTCGTGTAGAGTGTATCTTAAAACTCTGGTTATTTAAATTACTTCTTCAATTGAAGTTATTGTAATGTCTTAAACTCACTTTTTTTGTCCTTTTGCTCATTCCGATTCTGCTTTCCCCCCACTATCAATTGGCACAAGTGATAGAGCGTTGGTCACCAATGGAGAGGTCACCAATGGAGGTTGACCACGTTTGGACACAATTATTTCGTTCTCTATTGGTTTGGTCAGTATAGTGTGACTGGCTAAAACAGGAGTAGTGGTATCCCTTTCTGTCTCTCAGTACTAAAATGTCAGACATTAGTCCATGATATATCTTTGCAGCTGACGTTGGACGCTAGGAAACAACTCAGTTACTTAATTTATTCAAAGTTTCTATTATTATTATCGTTACATTTTTTCTTTATTGTTTGGCTTTTCACAGAAAAAGTACAGACTGTCGTCCTACCCTCTTTACCACACCGAGTACGAAACTTTCGACATTGTAAAAAATCAATACGACACAAACTTTGAGGTGAGGCGCCTATATGTTATCGATTTCTTAAAATAAATTGTTCTGTGATATAAAAAAAATACTGGCATACTTTTTTTTACTGATTGCAAACTGAGTTAATAAAGAAATTGATAAAATGGTCGACGTGTCTTATTGTTAGTAGACCAGTCTTCTGATAATTACCACTTATTACGTTATTGTTGAATACAAAAATTGATATCTTGAACTAAAAATTTAAAATACATTGTTATTCTCTTTCGTACTTCGTGACAGTGAGAATTAAACCTTTCAGACAAAAGCGGTATTAAACTCTGTTAAGAAGGTAGTTTTTGCTAAACCGTACAATTTTGAAAGGAAACATTAATTTGAGATCCCTCTATGGAGGAGTCGACCGACTCGTTGATTGTTCGGTTGATTGTTGCTACCCTTGAAGCCCAGTAATCGGGAAGAAGGCTAAGAGTTTGTCATATCATTTAATTATAGACTTTGAGATCCACAAGATGATGACGGATGACATAATTAAGCTCCTTAGACATAAGGACTGCTTATCGCTCATTGGCTCCGCAAGTGTAGTATAGATCTGTGATTGGACACCGGTACAGATTCCCTTACCTATCGCCTTCATTTTCGCTGTGGGCCTTGTTATGTCAAGAACAGTGTTGACACTTTAAACATCTATAACCTCATGATTCCTTCTATGTTTTTTTTTAAATCTTCACGTACAGTTCCATGCTGCCCTGAGTCGGTTCATGGGCGAGATGGCTCGGAATCTGGCCGATTCGTTGATCCTTCCCTTTAACCTCAGCGGCTATTCCGAGGGCCTCAAGGTCATCAAAACCAAATTGGACTCCTCTACTTATGGGACACTATTGAAATCAAGGCTGGACAATTACGGTGTGTTTTGATAAATAGATAATAATATGCCACAGTTATTATCTACAAAATTGGAAGTTTGAAAACACAATGTACTTTTTGCAAACATTCGATCTTACGCGTAAGAATACCTTTACTGTCAGCAGAGATCTTTGTTATATACTGCTAATGAACTACACAAATTATCATCTTTTATTACTGCTATTTTTTACCTCCGCTGCTGCTGTTATTATTTTTACTACTTCTTCTACTACAACAACTACTTTTACTACCATTTTTACTACTACTACTGCTACTACTACTACTACTACTACTACTACTACTACTACTACTACTACTACTACTACTACTACTACTACTACTACTACTACTACTACTACTACTACTACTACTACTATTACTACTACTACTACTACTACTGCTGCTGCTACTACTACTACTACTACTACTACTACTACTACTACTACTACTACTACTACTACTACTACTACCACTACTACTACTACTATCACTACTACTAATTTTACTATCACCTCCAAAACTCTGCTCAGGGTTTATAATGTTGTAAATTTATTTGTTGTTGTTCTTTTTTTCCAGAGAAGTTAGACGATGTCATCGCTGGTTTTGCAGCAGATATCTCCGATTTCCAGAAGCGGTTGGAAAAAGTTGACAAGAAGAAGTCAGTTCTATTCTTATGTAACATCAAATGTCAGCACAATTAAGATTGATTTTGTGGCGTAGTAAAATGTAATATGGTAGTTAAAAGAATTGGTTAAAAATATAAGATCGTGTAATAACAATGTTTAGGATAAAACCTTGAATTCTTAGCTTTTTTTTAGTCTCAGTGAACTAAAGAACTTTTTCTCCCTAATTTGCACGTAATAAAAAAGCAGGTGTGTGATGTGTCACTAGTGCTTTAATATTTTATCTTACAATCAAGCCGTAAATCATTCAAAATTCATTGAAAAATTAGTTTATTAATAAATTCCACAACTAACTCAGCTTTTATTATTACGAATGCTCTATTAATTAGATTTTGAAAATACATGAAATATATAACTGTACATGTTATATGAAAAAATGTCTTTTTCCGAACTATGTGAACATCGCTATGTGTGGTCTATTAAAGTTTTGTTTCTATTTTTTTTCCTCTCACATTTTCATTACAGTCCTTACAGAGTTCGAGAAATGAATGATCAGATTTTACTCTTGGAAAAAGCTTTTCTAATTCCCGAGGGCCTTCCAACAAGACCAAGTAAAAAGTAAGAATATTTGCATTGTTATTAAATTGGATATTTTATTTTGTAAACGCACATAGCTTATTTCATAATTGATTTTGACGCCCCTCGGATAGTAGATTTTTGTAATTTCTTCCCATTTCGATTTTCGTTTTGCCGGTAGGTTGGGGCAGCTCTTTCTTCTCCATTCTCCCCTCTCTCTCTCTCTCCCTCTCTCTCTCCCCCCCTCTCTCTCCCTCTCTTTCTCTCTCTCTACATACATAATATGTCTATCTAACTCTCTGCATAGTAAACCACACGTCCTCAGTCAAAACTAGGATAAAAAGACAAATCTTACAACCGTTTTATCTGTCCATTACCAGGCACATCTTATTTGCTGAGAATTCTAACGACGCCTACGCCGAGAGCACGTTCCCTGGCCTCATCGACCTGCTGTTTAAGATCGACTCTGCGCCCGACTCTGTAGACAGATGGGAGCAGGTGAAGCAGCACTTCTCCGCCATCTTGCACACGATACAGACAGCCGGGGCGACCCTCAGGGATGTCACCAGCTTCATGGCTGAGGAGCTTTAGTTAGTAGTTGTTGTAGGCCATAGATCTATAAATAGCTATTTATATATCTATGTTGTAGGCCTAGTCTTGAAATCAGTGAGGGGATCTCGCCTCTTAAACTGCCATTTACACTATCGTCAAAATTTATAATCAGTAATTTACACAGATTTAAGTTAAGCTCTATGTTTTCCAGAATTTGCGCATAGATTAGATGGTATAAAGGTTTAAACCATGCTCTTTTTTGGGTGGCGAGGTGATTTGGTACCCTTGCATCTACAAGTCGAGGGTTATAATCCCATAAAGCGCAATCGTTTTTTGTTTTGTTTTTGTTGTTTTTTTTGTTCATTTTCGTTTAAAGCCTACTTCCAACAACTGTGGAAATAGACCTAAAATTCCAACTTTACTTGCCAATTTCACAGGCAGCTTAAGTGACGAATAGTTCAGTCTCTTATAATTATAAAAGGCTAAGAATACTTATCTCAATATTTCTCAAGTTGTAGGTACTTAAAAACCTGATTTGGTTCAACCCATTTCCTCTCATTATTTGAGAACCTGTACTTAAATTTTGATGATATTCATCCATTATAAATATTTTTAGAAGAAAAAAGGAATCAGTTCATATAATGAATATTCATGTGTGCTATAGTTACACTAATTTAACATTTAAATGCCATAAAGTATTTAAAGATTTTAACTTTATTGACTTTTTGTGATAACCGGAATAATTCGAGAATGTTGAAGAATAAATTACGCTTATAATTATGTTTAATAATTATGTATGTGTTTGAAAGTTCTTATATGAATTTTCGTTAGTTTTTACTTCTTAGTGTAGCTTATGAAATAGTTTTCACGGGTGAGTTGGAAGTTATTTGATTGTCAGAGAGTTCAGTCGTGAAAGCATCGGAACGACGACGCGGAGGTCTGAGGTTCGATCCCCGGCTGAGATATCAGGTGGCGACATCCGTTCACTTCAGTCCCTCGACTGGGTAGTCCAATTCGCGAGAGGGAGACATGGTCGACACATTGTACGATAACAAACGCCAGGCTGGCGTGTCCTATTCCAATCTTGACAGTATTGGGCTGCCTAGTCTGGTCCATCACGTACAAACACTTTGCTTGTCACCAACCGCTCTCTGCCTCCTTCTTGTGTATCCTGCAGTGCTTGGTCATAGTTTTTTTTTTAATACGATTCCCCGAGTGACTAAAGGTAGATGTAAAACTAATCAAATATTGCAATTACCTCTTGGAAGTCATGTTTCATAGTAAACAAAATTTAAAGATGCTTTTGGTTTTTAATTCACTAGATAGAGAACTACTCCGTTAATGACCGTCGTCATCACCAGTCATTATATTTAAGATAATTTCATCAGAAGTAAAATCTAAAACCCTTTGCCTCGTACATGTTACCATTATTTTCTAATGCGTTTGGTTTTAATGAGAAGCGTAGTGAACAAATAATAAGATTCTAAAACCATGTTTATGTAAAATAATTTTTATAGAAATATGTTCTGTTGAAAGAAAATTAAAATCGCTATATAAGCAAGAAATAAATAATAAATGGTGTTTATTGAGCACATCTTTGTAATTTCAGTTTGTAAAGAATTGTTAATGCTTTATTGACCGGTACTGAAAAAAGGCTGCTAGAAAAAAATTTGAATTGACAGGTGGATTAAACTAGATGCATTTGCGTACACGTTGGTTCTTTTGTTTAAAGGTGGAAAACAACTTTACATATTTTGCAGAGCTGTTAAAGGGTGGAACGTATTTTGCCATGAGGTATTTGTTCTATTTGAACGGGTATTATAGTCTGCTAAAATATTGATCAGATGGAGAATGTGTGTACATCTGTATTAAAAAGTTGCGTATAAACTATAAGAAATCATGCTTGTTACACAAATTGTGAACACCATTTAAGTCGTTAATATAGATACTTCTCCCACTATAGCGAAAACAGGAAAGCTTCTTCCGTCATTTTGTGATTATTTTATTTATAATAAATAAACAAGTAAAAATGGATTACACAAACGAAGATGTTGAAAAGTATTTTCATAACGCATTCTTACTTTGATTTGTGTATAATATTCCATCCAAAGATGTGTGGTGAATATAATATAAACGAACGTGTTTCTCATTTTAAAAGAAATCACGGCAATTATGGAAAAATATGAAGTGCAATTAATTAGGACAACAATAACGTGACCCTACTTTGAAAAATTTAAAATCTTATTGTAAAATAAATAACACCTTGAAATCCGATGAAAGATCACAAAATACTTCCGCAAAATGTCCCTATAGCAAGTTATATTTTCTTCAATGCGTGTATTACGAATTTAGCTCTAGAACGGCTTCCCACGCCGCTTCCTCAGCCGTTTAACTTAAGCGAGTTTTCCCCCGGCTTCTCCAACCATTTAACTGACCATAACCTTGACGAACTCGTTGTAGTGCACCTTGCCGTCGTGGTTGGTGTCGGCTTTTGAAATCATGTCGTCCAACTCTTCCTGGGAGAGTGGTTCGCCCATACTCAACATGGTCACCCTCAACTCATCGGTGGTTATAAACCCATCTCCGTTACGGTCAAACACCCTGAAGGATAAAAGAGTCACAGGTTATTTTCAAGTATAAGTATCACAAAAAAAGCTTCTTTTTTAATTTCAGTCTATAATACTCGCACATTTACTATACATATTAGTATCTATTCCTAGCCGATAAGTCCTTATAATATATATATACGTGTGTGTGTGTGTGTTTTTTTTTATATAGTTATTCCAGTCTAAAATTGGATGAAATCTTTCCATATTATTTTCACGTGTAAATAATAATATTAGTAACTGCTTAGTTTACACTTACACGCATGTTCTTTTTCAATACCAGTATACATGTCCGTTTAACCAATGTTACTTTTTCAAAACGTATTTCTGAATTAACTAGGGAAATCGTATATTGAATTCCATGATTTCATATTTTGTTAGTGTTCGTAAGTATAAATGTGATCACTTAACGATGGGCAACAACTAAAACATGGCCTGATGCTTAAGAAGCTCCCAAGTAACTAACCCTCATCTCTATTACTATACGAGTGTTTAAATCCACAACTTTCCCTATGTAGACACTACAAAGGGTTACATATGCAGTGGACGCGCCGACTATTAGAAGCGAAAATTCAACCTGGCATATAATGCAAGGTATACATTATTCATTTAACAGCTAGACCAATCTGTCTGGCTGGGTTGGCTCGTACCCCAAGAACACTACCGGCTTTACAATGGGTTTACTTGGCACTTATATTTGCCTCATGTCATGCATTATAATAGCAGGAAAGTCGTAAGTACAACGTTTTGGTAAGCTTATGACACATTTAAGATAAAAGCAGGCTGACGACGAGTTGTAAGCTACTGCCACCTTGTACTTGGAGCATGCACTATGCTGGTGACAACTCAGACATACTTGAAAGCCTCGCGTAAGTCCTCTTCCTCTTGAAAACGAGAACTCAGCCCCCGCCTCGCCATCATGTCCTCAAACTCGGCGTACTCCACATAACCGTTGTCTGAAACAAAATGAAAATAGCTTAGATATATATATATATATAGACACACACACAAAGAGAAATATATAGAGAGAATGTGTGTGTCTGTGACAAAGACAAAGAGCATGGGGCATTGTTTCTTCAAAAGATGTAAAGAATAATATACATTTCTTGATATAATTCTAGGTTCCTCACTAGGAATCCTGCACTGACCCTATACACATGCTGAAGACACTAGGAGCTGTAAGTACAACGTCGACGTAGCTTACGACGCGTCGTAACCATATACAAATAAAAAGGTTTACGACGCGTCGAAAGCTACCGCGACGTTGTACTTACAGTTCCTGGTCTTTAAGTGTTGTCGAAACGTAATGACTTTAGGTTTGGAGCTATGGTATACCGATGTCAGTATAATGTAACCGGCTAATTACATAAATCCTGGTATCCCCCACTCAGTCTTTAGTGTGATATCGCCCAAAATTGTCAGACATTAATCTTGGGACCCACCCGCAACATAACCTAGATGTTTACGATGAACCCTAAGAAACCATCAAACGACATTAAACCGAACATTTTTTTTGTATCAGTCTATTAAGTGTTCCACTGTGTACCAAAACTCACTATTGTTATCAACCTCGGCAATCATCTCTTTGGCCTCGGCTACAGTCGGGTTCTGCCCGGCCGCCCGCATCACCTCGATGAGTTCATCTGTGCTCACCCGACCATCCCCATTCTTGTCAAACTGGGCAAACGCCGCCGCAATCTCTGTTGTGGGATAAATTAATCAGAAATATGGTAATTTAACGAGATAAGTGAGGTATCAACATGTTAAATTTCATTTTTTTTTTTTCTAAAATGTGTCGAGTAATTTTTTCTACATTAAATTAATTAGCTTTATCCGGCAAAAAATGTGTACCAAGAACATCGATCAGTAAATTTGAAAAAGGAAACTGAAGGAAGCAAACAATTTATCTAAACTATCAATACTTCGAGTGCTGTTTTTTCGTTGACAAAACCAGTGCTATATTTAATATTACCACTAATGCTACTTATGTTATAACTACCACTATAATTGCTACTGCTATGTTACCATAAAACTAAGAACAGCGCCACCATCATTACTACAAAAAAAACGTTACCACCTTATCTACTACTACTACTACTACTACTACTACTACTACTACTACTACTACTACTACTACTACTACTACTACTACTACTACTACTACTACTACTACTACTACTACTACTACTACTACTACTACTACTACTACTACTACTACTACTACTACTACGACTACTTTTACTAATACTGCTACTATAACCATTACGTTTGCTAAGACCATTTTTTAGGTTACTTTAACGAAGCACACACAAAATAAGCTTTTTGTAAGTTCTATCTGATGGAAAATGAATATCTCTCACTTTCTTTTCTGTGATACTTTAAGTTCCCAAATAATATGTCGGTCTTGCCAGATATACATCAACACCTATGTCCAACAATCTATTATTTATATCTACCAGGTCAGGTAGTCGCCCATTTCCCCAAAAGACCCAACCATTATTGCATTATTGAGCTGGCTGTAGTTCTGCCTTCAAAGCTAATAAGATGGAAACAAAAGGCAAAAGTCGATTACCTTACCTATTCTTTGTTCCTCTGTGAGAGTAGGCTGGAAGAATATGAAAAACAGAAAATGGGATTTAATATGGCATCGAGTACAAAGGTTAGAGTGTGATTGGTTCGAGCAAGCAAAGCCTGCAATTACAAAACTGTAGAGTGTATTTAATGCCAACAGAAATCGATTTTATCTTTCTGATCTTTCCGTTTGCTCGCATTTATATCTCGGTCAATCTTTCTTTATCTCTGTCTGTTTATCTGTCTATACGTCTCTCTCTCCTACATCTATCTTTCTGTCTGCATGTCTGTCTCTCTACTCTCTCTCTCTGTCTGTCTAGCTCTCTCTCTCTCTCTCTCTCTCTCTCTCTCTCTCTCTCTCTCTCTCTCTCCTTTCTCACTCTTATTCATATCCGTCTTGCGCTCTGGTTTACTATTCTGCACTCTTTCAGTTTTTCTCCAGTTTCTTTTCTTTCTCAAATTGTACGCTTTTTTTCTTTTTATCTTCTTTCTCTCCTGATCTTTATATCTTAATCCACTTCCTCTAATGCGCTCTGTAGATCTTAGCATATATCTAGTGTGATCAATAACACTTAACATTGCTAATGGTCTTAAAAACGCAAAGGTTTCAAATTTATATATTTCTCAAGACAGCATTATTTTTTATCTGGAAAATGTGTGGCTATTAAACTAACGAGCATCATTTTAAAGAGGGAAACTGTTCAATTTTTATAAGGGTCACGAGTTTATGCACTCATGCATACCTGATCTTTCTATCTTAACCCACCTTCCTCTAATGCGCTCTGTAGATCCTAGCATATATCTAGTGTGATCAATAACACATACATTTTTCAAATTTATACATTTCTCTAGACAGCATTATTTTTTATCTGACAAATATGTGGCTATTAAACTAACGAGCATCATTTTAAAAGACGGAAACTGTTCAATGTTTATAAGGGTCACGAGTTTATGCACTCATGCATACAGTTTATCCAAGGGATTATGAAAGTGTCCTTGTCCTTCTACGTCATTTGATTTACACTTCTATACAAGACAAAAAGGGAGGAGACAAAAACAGGCTAGTCAATCAGTGCGAGTACTATTATTGATTGTGTTTAAAATAGGAAATCATAAATCCGTAAAGAAATTTGTTTTATTAACTTCTTTAACCTCTGGTTTACGCGCTATCCAATATAGGTTTGGGTAAATTTCAACAAGTCCAGTCGCCCTTTCATGTTTTGAAAGCTTTTTATCTGTATCATTGTTATCTCTTTCTCTCTCTCTTTCTTTCTCTCTCTCTCTCTCTCTCTCTCTCTCTCTCTCTCTCATTCCATTCGGTTTCCTTTTCAAGTTAACCCTTTCCTTCCACTTAATTTATCAACAACTTCCAATTTTTATATATCGAAATCTCCAGTGCTCGAACCATACCCCAGTGCTACGCCCCCCCCCCCCCCCTTTTTTTTTTGTCCAATATC